>JAAAKG020012935.1:0-20858 GCA_010014905.2 Druon quercuslanigerum | reverse complement strand
CTACTCCCCTCCCTACCGAGTGAGTCATGCCTACCCCGAAAGGGAAACGGCTTAATGGTGTAATAATAATAATAATAATTAGTCCCGAAGGGGACAACTGTGCCACCTTTCCCTTTTGGCAATTCGGGCATCTTCGTAGGTAATCCGAGATTTCTCGGAACATTCCGGGCCAATAATAGTTGGTAACTATGCGCGCGTAAGTTTTGTCAATTTCCATATTACCAGCTTGGGCGTCATTTTGGTGTTCTCGCATTACTCGATTTCGCGCACTCGCGGGTAGGACCAGTTTCCAAGCGTCCAGGTCTTCGACTATTGAATCGAGAATCGGAATCGGCCGATGATAAAGTAGGTTGTTCTTTACTATCTTCCAGTTAGGGAACCTAGCGGGGAATTTTTCTTCCTGTTCCTGGTACCAGGGGTCGACACGATGGTATATTGGTGACCCTGCAGAGCCAGTGCTTACCTTCCTAATCGACCGGCGGGGTCCTGTAAGTTATTTCGTCATCGCAAACTGCTGTGATCCGTGACAATGGTAAAGTGGGTACCCTCAATGTAGCACCGAAATTTTTGAATAGACTTCACAACCGCGAGGCATTCTCGCTCCGTGGTGGTGTAATTCCGTTCGGCCGGTATCAGGCTTCGGCTAGCATACGCGATGACGCGTTCTATCCCGTCTATTGTCTGGGTTAATACAGCTCCCAAGCCCGTGGAACTTGCGTCGGTCTGTACCACAAACTCCTTGGTAAAATCAGGACGGGCCAGAACTGGATTGGTAGCTAAATACGAGCGAATATTTTCAAAGGCTTTTTGTTGCTCAATTCCCCAGACCCAAGGTTGGTTTTTCCTGAGAAGGAGGGTTAGTGGGGCGACCGTGGTAGCGAATTCCGGAATGAAACGGCGGTACCAGGATGCTACGCCTAGAAGTTGTCTGACTTTATGTAAATTATGGGGAACCGGAAATTGCAACATGGGATTGATTTTATCCGGATCAATATGCAGGCCTTCAGCATTTACCAGGTAACCAAGGTACTTTACCTGGGGACGACAGAACTCGCATTTATGCTGATTGATAGTTAGGTTAGCCTCCTTGAGCTTAGTTAATACCCGGTCCAACCACCTGAGATGTTCCTCGAAAGTGGCGGTAGCGATGATAATGTCGTCCAGATATGCCAACACGAAGGGTTCCATATCTGGAGTAATTATCCGATCCAGCAACCTCTGGATGTTGGCCGGAGCGTTGGTTAGACCGTAGGGCATCCGCGTGAATTGGAGTAAGCCCAGGCCGGGAACGGTAAAAGCCGTGAGTTCACGACTCTTTGCGTCGTGAGGAACCTGGTGATAGGCCTGACTTAAATATAGGGTGGATATGTAACTAGCACATCGTAGCTTATCCAGTATTCCGCTCAAGTAGGGTAAAGGGTAGGCATCTTTTTTAGTTACCGCATTTAATTTTCGGAAATACATACAAAACCGATCGCTTCCGTTGGGCTTGCGTGTCATCACGATTGGGGACGACCAGTCGCTTTTGGATGGTTCTACAATACCGTCTTTCAAATAATCTTTAGCTACCTGGGTAATGGCCTCATGAATTTTTGGTGACGTTAACCGGTAGCGCTGTTTAATAGCAGGGTGATTACCGACATCGATGTTATGATGTATTAAGTGGGTGGAGGATAAGTTACTGGGAACCGGTAGAATTTGTTCATCAAGAAACATGTTTAATTTTTCGCGTTGTTCGTCCGTAAGAGACAGTAAGGAACAACAACGCGAAGCGGACAATTGGTGTGGGTATACCAATTCAAAATTGTAAAAAGTTTGCGGGTCGGTCGCGAAGCACCACCAATAATTAATAAAATCTGTAATAATCCCGAAATAATGTAGAAAGTCGGTGCCAAAGGCACACTGCAAATCTAAAGCCGGAAGCAGTCTGGCTTTGAAATATTTCTTTTTACTGTTTAATACAATGGGCAACTCCACCATTTCGTTAAAAGTCTCAAATTGTCCGAAAGCCGAATTTACCAAGCCAGATCTGATGCGAGTTATTGGAATGTTTAATTGTTCGATTAATTGTATCCCGGGTTGGCCCAAGAAGGAGCGGTTCGAACCTGAATCGATCATGACCCTAAAGGGGTGGCCTTTAATCGAGAGGAGACCAGGGGTCCCGAGTCCGGTTGCTCATCAGGGTCAACTGGGGTTGGAGCTAAGTTTACGATTTCAAAATTTTTAATTTGAAATTTAGGACCGATTCTCGAGTGGACAGGAGGCGCGTTGGTCCAATCTAGCGACTCCCATATGCATTTCCCTCACAGCTAGGGCAGTCTCGCGAGGTGAGCCCAGGATTACCACATTTTTAGCAAAAAGTGCTCCTTAATTCCCTACAGTCTACGAATCGATGTCCGGGTTGATGGCAGTTCCAGCAAAATAGTTCCCTACCAGTTGCCCTAGGTTGGCTACAAGGGGGAGGCCCTGTCGGACCGGTCATGCCCGCCCTTGACGGGTGAGTTGAATTATCAGACGGCGGCTCGTTACAGGACTGGGGTGGTTCTTGCCAACCGTATTAGACTTCGTTCTGGCTTGTGATACCTTGTTTTGCCCCCTTTGTTTATTATTATCATTATTATAATTATTAGTAGATTTAATACTTGGGCTTTTTGTATCCGCAAGGTTATCTGGATTGGAGAAAACTGTGTAGTGAAGCGCGTCGGCTTGCATGTCCGATGGTTCATCGTCGGTAGCCTCGAGGGAGTGCAATGCCGTTGGCCAGCGTGAGAACGAATTTCATTTAGGCTCCCGATAAGCCAAACTCGGTAGCAATGATTTCTCGGGTGTGGGTGGAGGTCGGAAGGTACGCTGCACCCGTAGCGATTTTTTAACGCGAATGGCTAATTGTCCCAGGTGGTCAAAGTGAATTACGTCACTTCGATGTATAGTGATCTGTAGTTTCGGTAGCATGTTGCGGTGCGCGTAATTTATTTGCTCCTGCTCCGAGTAGGGGGGTGACAGTCGATTGAGCAAAGTGCGAATACAGGTTAAATAATCCGCGACGGGTTCCTCTATACCCTGTGTGCGATTGTGCACTTCCTGCCTTAGCTCGAACTGATAGTCCGGATCACCGAAACGAATTCGCGCAGATTCGACAAAATTCGATCATGTATTCCAAACTTGCCGGGAATTAGTAAACCAATACAGCGCGATATCCGACAGGAAAACAGGATACATAATAATAATTCCCGGTCCGAGATTGGTACTAAACTCCGGCATTGATCAATTCGCATTAGGAAAGTTTCTAAATCTTCGCTTCTATTACCCATAAGCCGAAGGTTCCATTTACGTAATATTTCGTAAACTGAGCGTAATTGTGGTGAACCTAGTCCGCCGATTTGGCGCCAAGATTGCCCTGAATTATCCTGAGAACGCGCATATGAGTCACCAATACTCACTCGTGGGCGCGAATTAAACCGCAATGCAGTGCTATGGTGGGGGTAATTCCCGTGAGGCAGATTAATGTCCGAATACGCGTGGTTCGATTGACCGGTAGGTGGCCACTAATATTGTGTGCTGTATCCCAGTTGTCGGTTCCACATAAGGTATAGTCGTCCCGAGTGTTGTGTTGACTAAAGTGTGCGTACCTGTCGCTTGGATCGGCCTGCAATTCGACATTACTATAGTGTCTCGTTGAGTCAGGAGGCAAGCACGTGGTAAAGGCATCCGGCCTCGAAAGCGCTTGCGAAAACGAGCGAGAATGAGGGTGGTTTACTCGTGGCGGTAAGGGTGCATCGTGTGGCGTACGAAGGCTAGTAGTGCGTGGCACTGTACCGGTACGGTTGGAGAGGGGAGTGGTGGCGCGAGAGACCGCAGCATTGGTCGGCGATTCGACCGTCGAAGGGATGCTACCCGCCGAAATCACGAACGATACGTGCGTCCCTGCACTGAGCGCGCGCGCAGTGGGGATGGACGTCTCGCGCGGCGGAAAGGAGTGTGTACCCAATGAACCCAAGCTTTAATGCACTAAAACTCTGCGTTAGATTTTTCGCGTTTACTAGCTCGATTCCCGAGTCGTTATTTTGATCACGCGGCCCGATAGCATTTTGTTGTTCACTGGCACCAATTGAAGTGTCAAAGTCTTGCGCATCGGCAGACTGGTCATTTTCGATCACTTGTCGTTAGAAACGCGTGAATTTAATTAAACGGTCGCTTAGGGTTGGCACGGTACCATCGGTAGCTGTGACGACGAGCTCTTCGTTCGACAACGCGTAGATCCACGCGTGCTTCGGATCTGTCATTTTTCAATGTGACTTCGCACACTATTTTCGCGGAACCTATTCACTCGCAGAATGTAGACACTCGCGTGGCTAGAGGACAAGAAACACAGTAACGATTTCGTCCAATGGGGACTAAACGTTCTCGATGCAATGCTTATTTTCAGGAACACAACAATAAATTTTTATACACAGGTAGTTCAAAATTTCAAGTCAACAGGAAATACAACAAAAAATCACAGTATGCAGGTGTTCAAAATATACAGGTGATGAAGTATAAAATGTCACATACTCAAATTATTGACAAAAACTCATTATACCAAATTGTCATGTTACTACCATAGGCAGGTAATCAAAACATACATGTTATGAAATATAAGTTGTTTTAAAATGTATAGATGAGCGAGAAATGGTTAAAATACAAATTCACAAATACCAAATATTTCTTAAAGTTGTTTTTAATGTAAAGCAGTCAGTTCTCATGTTCTCTTTAAACCGTATACTTGACCTAGATTTTTTTTTCAGTTTATTCTTTCGGCTCCCCACGTTGGCTGCGTCAATTTGTCAGTGTCAATGACGGGGGAGAAAATTACGCCTTCTAAAACCCCGCCCATTAACTAAGCTAGAACTGCAAGTCGAAAATTGTTAAAGTTTCTTGGGCGCCAGGCGCGCGTGTGCCAGCTGTACACCACAAAGAAAAAGGACACAAGTACTGGGCGTGGGCCGGATTTTTGCCCGGGCTAGCTTCAGCCCTGTAAAACAGCGCGGGTAGAGGGGATGGATAAGCCGAACAACTAAACTAAGGAAAAGAAATCAGGGAGTCAACGTAATTATATAGTCCTAAAATTAAGAAATGCAATCAGTTGTAAAATGACAGTTGTAATTTATTTTAGGTGGAAAAAAAATGAACAACAAAAAAAAACAGATTTTCTTAACGTGAGTCAGACAGGCAAGACCATGGGGAGGAAACCCAAAAGAGATTTACATGTTGCGAAGGGGAAAAATTGGGGCCGGTAGCATTGTACAAGAGCGATAGCTCATGGCCACGCCTGACTTCTCTATAAAATAGCTCCGTAACGCAGAGCCAACAAATAGCGAACAATTAGGTTGAACTAACCTATTATTTTTACATTAGGGATCGTTGTAAACTGCGATAACAATACTAAATTCAATCAACTCGTAATGGGGCCGAAGCCCTTATTTGGGCACGAGGATCCGCCCGAAAACCCCAAGCCCCCGGTGAAAAGATCTCGCTTACCTTGACTAAATTAACTGATTCTACATTAATAATACTGTACAAAAAGCAAAAGGTCGTTCGGTGATCGATGGGTCCCCTGCGTGGCTGCTGAACGACTGAGAGCGAGGTTGGTTCGTGGTCGAGCGCGTCGTCTCCCTGGGTGAGCCCCCACCGCTCGGCGCTGATTGGTTGCTTCCGTTGCGCTGCGGTGAGATTGGTTTTGTGCCGCTCGACTTGGTCTCAGCCGTACCGCCAAAACGGTAAAGAGGTTCAGGGGTGGCATGAGTAAAGGCTGCAAATAAATACAAATCTGAGGAATAATCCGAAGCATTTCCGGTAAACGAGAAGCTCTCGTCCTCTCTGGCACGAGATTTTTCCGCATTTGGCAAAACGTACGGCAGCAAATCGGGGACAACCAGACCTGATTCTCATCCCATCGCGGGAATCTTGAAGAGGCTAGCTTCTCGGCCAGTGCTGTAGCGTCGAGGGCCCGGTTAGGGCATGTGAGGACTTCCTCCCACATAGAGGATGACTGGTGCAGCCCCAGTAGCCTAGGGATGATAATCCGGCCTAATCCCTGGCTCTGGAGGCATCCAAGGGTTCCATCCAGGTTCCGGGACTATTGGAGGCAGCAACGGGAAGGCGGGAACTAGATTCAATACGAGAATCTCCATTCTTATACCCGACGGTACCAACAGATCTCAGTCCTCTGAGTGCACCCAGAATTCCAAAATCCCTCGATGTCCCTCGTAGGCAAGATCATACAAGACAAAAATAAACAAAGCGCAAATTAATTCTAAATTCTTAAATCTATACAAAATGTGCCCTTGGGGTATCGTGCTACGCAGGGGGGGGGGGATTCAAATAAAACCGTAAAATAAACGAAGCAAAATATTACTTTTTGGGGGCTAAAATTTTGCCTTGTTACAACCCTTCACTTGCGGGATCGTGCTGCAGCAATGCCTCAAGGTTAATTCAGAGTAGATCGTCGATTTATTAGAGGAGATAGGGGACGTGGTGCACTAACGTCGTACCTACTGACACCAGCCTATTCACCGAAATATTTCTTCACTTAGCCATATCGAAAACGACGATGCAATTTAATCACCGTTCGGCGTATGCGAGAAGGACTTATCTGCTTCGGAAATATCTGAACAAGATTTGTAACTATCTTAAAATTAAAACAATGTTTACTTTTTCTCTCATTTCTTCTTGTTCTGTGTCAGCAAGATAGCAGTTGTACTTCGACGGCCTTAGACGTCCTGTTGTCATGCGTGGCGCCTTGGGAGTCTCAGCTTCTGGTGGTCGTTGCCTGGGCTGCGAACAGAATCCGTAGAGTCCTGGTTCGAGACGAAGATACTCGTTGTTTAAAATTGCTGGGGATGTTCCGTAGATACTTCTTCCCCAGGATATCGTGAACGGGCTCCTGGCAGGGTAGCCAATTTTGTAATGGTCTGGAGAATAATGCACCTTTTCTTTGTATACCTGCCTGAAGTGTGAGATTGGTCTTCTTTATTAATCATCGTTTTTTACTAACAAGCGATCTTTATCAGACTGACTCCCTACGCGAGGGATGCGTTAAGCAACCCTGATACGGTAATACCCATCTCTAGACGTAGTAGTAGCCGATGCTGTTACAAAAAATAATGAAAAATTTCCATTAAACTGTTAAGTAGAAAATATTAATATTATTCAAATTTTAGAATTTTTAATATTTAAATTATACTAAGAAAGGCATTTGAAAGTATTATTGTAAATATGTCAATATTATGTCCACTGTAACCAAAAACAAAATCTCGTATGCAAATAACTTTTATTTAAAAGAGGTAAAAATCAATTACAATCTGTTTTACTCCCCTTTTTATAATATTTTACAGAAATATTATAGGAACAACCTGAAATTTCTCATTCTCCAATTATTAGTCAAAATGCTTGAAATTTAGAATACAATAATTATGAAGTATATAATAATTATAAAACATTTGGGCTGGACCTATCAGGAGTTCGGTAAAAGTAGATATGCGTACGTCCGCGGCCGTCCAATGCAGGGTTATTATAATATTCAGATCATAATGTATAAAATGTGTCTTTCTTAAAATTGAAGCGAATTAACTATAAGGTTATTTTGAAGCCAAGAGTTTGACTATTTTAAGAACGTAGTAAAAAAAACCCTGCAGTAATTTATTTCTGTGAACAATTACAATCTTTCAGCCGTGAAAAATGTTCTATGCCGTGTCAAAAACACCTGTTTCATTTTTATAATTCAAAAGTAGGAAGTGCGTGGTTTAAACTTCGATTATAAAACTCGTTTTTAATATTTCTATCTATAACAAAAACTACATAACATTTTCAGCTAAACCCAGTCTAGTCCCTTTCTCATTAACTAGTTCGTACTTCGATTTTAATCAAATCTCTACGTTTTACAAGATGCATCCGAAAGGTTGACAACTCTTGAACTCAGGGGTACCTTAGTGCGTGAAATAATAATTAATCTTACAGATATTTTTTTCTGAACTCTTTTCCATACAAAATGAAATGTCGAGTTGCAAGTCTGGGTGACTTTAGAGGTCCCCAAGGGAGAGTTTATACACGGGTTACTCCAATTCTGTTTGGCGCCGCTGTACCGGAACTTATTGATATTTTATTAATTTTGATTTGGCGCGATTTTCAAATCACAACTTTAATTGCAACAGTATTTAATACAGAATAGAGACAAGACAGATCATACAACGATTGTAAATTATTGAAAAGTTATTGTATTAATTTTTAAACAATTGTACTAAAAATATTCATAAACAAAACAATATTTAAAAAATTACACAGGTAAAACTTTTCGCGCCTCATGAAAATATTTGGTTTGCAGTACAGCGGTGACCACTGAAGGGGAGACATGTGCGAGCTCTCCCTAGATGGTCTCTAGGTAACTTAATAAAAGGCGCTAAGGAAGATGTGCAGAGGCTGCTTGTTACAACGTAAACTATAATTCGCGTGTATAGAGCATTTTCATTAATCGACATATATCTCTGTGTTTCAGGACGAAGAAGAAGAAATAAAATTAGAAATCAATGTCCTTAAAAGGGTAAGTGAACAAAAAAAATTAATTATATAGTGTAACTTTTCAATAGAGGAATAGTGACTACTTTGCTGTTATCCATTAAATTAATAAACGCAAAGGATGATATAACTTGTATTGCGTTCACAAGTAAACTGTTTTAAGAAAATAGCAGCATGCAAAATAAAATAAAAAACTCGATGAGCGTGGTTCGGGCTAGGCTTGTGGGTTGTCGGGTTGAGCGGCAAGCCAGTATTTATTGAATATTTTCATAAAAATGCCAACAAGTAATCAAACTTGATCTTTCTTGGGGGCCGTCAAAAAAATACGTAAGGCTTTTTTCTGATAATTTTGAACCTTTTCCTTTCCTGTGTAACACTTTCCATAGTAAGTTTTTTTAATTTTAAAGTGGACGTAACGCTTCTGTTGAACCCACCTTCGCCCCTTCAGGTCTTACAGTTCAATAAAATTCTACTAGAACTTGAAAATGCTTCAATTTTGATTGATCTTATATTTACAAAGCGATTTTTATGCTTTCAAGTTAAGTGCGGGTTTACGGGTTCACCCGTAAACATAAGAACCCAGGAGCTCGACTCGACCTGCGTCCTTGACCGATTTTGTATATCTGTACAAGTAAAAATTTAATAACTTTTCTAGAGGATGTTAGACAAAAGCCTGTTTGCAAAAGATTCTTGCCATTTTTCCAAGGGTCTTTTGCAAACAAAGCTACACTCATACGTAAACTGCATGTGTCTCCACGCGCCACGGAGAAATGAGACGTGTTCATGCTGGTTCAGTGGTGTTTATTTTCACAATAAACGTGTTTCCATATAGAAGTACGAGGTACGTGAAACATCGAACCTGCTCAAACATTAATATGACAATATAATTGTGACAATAGTATAAGCTTATCTTATTTTATAAACTTTGCGCAGAGAGTATCTGGAGCCTTTCTAGAATGAGATACATGATCCTCTAATAAATTACTCTGCATGGGTCATTAAGTCCCGGGACTGACACATAGATGGCGCCGCCAATACGCCAATGCACCGCCAATCACACATTGCTTTTTCATGGGTAAAATTACCGTTTAATACCGTAACACTTTGCAAGGCATTGTTGAGCTTGAAAGGTATTTTTACCCATCAAAAAGCAGCGTTTGATTAACACATAAAACTTGCTTTGATTCATAGTTTACATAATAACAAAAGTCGCGTCACTTAATCTTCAATATCTCCACAATGACGCATGGCATTGTCGAAAGCGCAATTTATGAAAATAAACAGTATAAGGGAAAGGTGCCTTGTGGAGTCAGAAAAATTTGATTTCGTACTAATGTTCAGTTCAGTACTAACTTGATAAGTTTGCCACCTATAAATCAAGTCTAATCTTTCCCGTGTGTAATAAAACTACTCTGTTCAACGAGAGAGTTGTCTGGGTTAAAGTGTCCAATGTTAAAGAAGCCAGTCAATTTTTTGTCATGTTCAGGGGCCGTGGGGATGATTTTTTTTCAAGAAACGCACTGTAGCGTTATTTCTCTTCTAGTGGCTTTATTTACCTTTTCATTAAATCAAAACCCTTAAAAAGTTGTAACTTTATATTTTCTGTAGCTAATTTGTTTCTAAAATAATTCTGTCGCTAAATCATGGTTATAGAAATATATCTATAACTCCCTTTAGAAGATTGGGCCCGAATATATACATCGGCACCAAAGCTCCAGTATTTAAAGAGGTTAAAGATCTAATTAATTACGTTTCACTTCTTTGCAAGGGTATCAGGCTTATCAGCCATAAATGCCAGATGAATGCTCACGAATTACAGAGTATTTAGGCGTGCTCTTGTGTTAGGTTTGAATTTAGAATATAATAATTAAAATTTAATTAAACCTTTGATGATTTGGCAAAGAGTTCAACTCAAGATTTCAAAATCTTCATTTTGCTAAAATAAATGTTGACTTTGAAGTTAAATTTTTTCTAATCTTTTAAATGATTCGACTGACAACGCTACCAATTGAACGTCATTTAAATGACACTGGTTTCCTGCTGGGGTCCTACTGTATCCGTCACCTGCCGTTTGGGTTAAGTGATTTACAGTAGTTGATCACTGCGAAACTGAATCCCTTTTAATAATTTCCTTCAAATTATTAACACTTTTTTATTTATGAATTAATATATTATTTTGGAGTTTAATCCATAATTTTTGTCTAATTTGGCGTATCACATTTGGCTTACGAGGCATATTATATTTCTGACTTTCGCAGCGGTAATTTAAAAATAATTTCTTTTATTCCTTTTAGCTGGTATGCTTGGAAGCAGAGATAGTCATAGATTCAGGTGCTGTAGAGATACTCTTCTTTGAAGTAAAGTATGAATTTTCAAATGGTCAAAAGGATGGTACTTACAGTGTCCGTCGGTAGTGTGAAATAAAAACTTAGTTTTTTAGTTGTTTTTTGTTACTCATTGCTTCAATTAATGAAGTTAGTCGTGCGGGAAAGTAGGTCTCGAGAAAAAATGTATTTAGTTATACTTTTAGGAAGGAAAAATTATTATCGATAGTATTGTTCAAGAGAAAAAAAGGTTTATTGAAAACATTTTTACTAAACTTTTTTCTTATCACTTTGTACCAAATTAAAAAAAAAAAGCATGGGATTTTATTGAATTAAAGCTTATTTTCCTGTAAAAAAGATTCTATACAACATTATTTTTTTTTAATTGTATGCAGGGAAGTCGTAGAGAATATTTTTTTAAAGAAAAATAAGCTTTTATTAAAAAAATCCCATAATTTTTTTAAAGATAAGAAGCCATAGAAAATAAAAGTTCGGCAAGAAATAAAAGTATACTTTCCCGCAGTACAACTACCTCAAATGTACGTGGAATAGTGTCTTTGTTGTTCATAATAAATTTTATTAAAAATATTATTGGATATAAAATGTTTTTGCCTAAAGTTACAAATCAGTATTACATGCATATATCGTTGTAGGATCGTGATATCTATGTCGTGCAAAGCTTTTGATTAGTAATGCATTCGATCGACACGATGCTAAAAACCAGCGACATTTGCATTTGTCTCGTTTTGATAACTTCAATCTATCGATCATTTTATGTGAATTCGATTATAACATCCGAACAATCTCTGGTTTAACATTTAAAAAGCTCAAATGTCAAGTGCCCGGAGTTACATTAATTTACTCATAATTTACATAGGTTTAACGATATATTTATCAATTGAAAGGTTACAAATTTTTTAATAATAAGTTATGCAGAGACTGCTCCTAACCTCAAAATCCCAATAAACTGCCATCGCATTTTACATCAGCAATAGAATTTGATAACGTAAATTAAAATGAATGCCATGCTTCACAGGAATATTACACAATTTTAATGCTTATACCCATAGAAATTAGTATGTTATAACTAAAAATACTAACTTAAATTAAAAATACTCTATTGTTAAACTAACCTCATTCAGTAGCAGAAAGGTATTATTGAACTACATGCACTTCATTTTCACCACAAAACCAGCTTCATAAAATTGATAAGATTCCAAACTTTTATATGATTTTACTTGTTTTGCGATGTAAAAACTGGGAGAGTGAATAAAATATGACACTATATCTACTATAGTGTCCATAGGCAAAAATTCACTTTTTCACTAAAATCTATAGCTGTCTATAGCTGTTTTGCTCATTTGACGTGGATTTTAATGCTCTTTCTTAGCGCGTTGAGTTTTATTCAAAAAGTTTAAAATTAAAAAAGTTATAGTTGTTTTTTGGAAAAATTTCAAATGCAATTTTCTCCGAAAGGCCTGTTTTTCGCTGAAAATTTTTTCAGAGATAGCTGATTGCAAGATCTAAAAGTTACGCTGTAAGAGAATTTCCACTTCTAATTTATATAGGAGTAAAAAAGTATATTTTTTGCTCTTTCTTTGTTTTGTATTTAAAGCTTCCTTAGTAGGTGTTGTAGAATTTTTCGCAGTAGATTTTGTAGTTTTTGCAGTAGACTTGACAGTTTTTGCCTTATTTTTTCTGTTACTTTAACTTCAACTGGTGGAGTTTGTGCTGTACGAGATACAAATAGTTTAACTTCGTTGTTTTCTTTCGTGGTCGTGCGATTTTTGAAGATTGTGATTGTTCGCGTATTGTTTAACTAATCTTCCGATTGCGTCTACATGACCTTTGCCGTGTCCTGTTCCAGAAAACACATTTTTTATATTGCGTATAAAAATTTTCATTTTATGTCTTTGGAAACGATTTTTAAAGTGACTAGCTGCGTCATCGCAAATTTGAGTTCCATAAACTACAATGCAGTTAGTTAACTTTTGCATGCTTTCAGTAATTTTTTGTAACGCCAAGAAGTTGAAAAGTTCAGGAAAAAGAAGCTATTAGAATGGAAAAAAATAAAGGAACTGTCAGGAATTCCAAAAAGTCATGCTTGGAAGACTACGAAAGAAAACAACAAAGTTAAGCTATTTTTTATCGAACAGCACAAACTTCACTAGATCAAGTTAAAGAAAAGTTAAAGATACAGAAAAAAGAAGGTAAAAACTGTGAAATCTACTGCACAAACTACAAAATCTACTGCGAAAACTTCTACAAAATCTACTAAAGATGCTTCAAATGCAAAACAAAGTAAGAGCAAAAAATAGACTTTAAAACCTTAAAATCCATGAAAATAAAATTTAAATTACTTAGTATTATTGATGTAAAAACATTAAGATAAAAATAATTATTTTAAAGCTTTCAACATAAAAAACATGAATAAATGAAAGAAAAGAAAAATTTATTTTTAATTTTTTTACTCCTATATAGATTAGAAGTGGAAATTCACGTATAGCGTAACTTTGAGATCTTGTAATCAGCTATCTCTGAACAAATTTTCAGCGAAAAAACGCCATAACTTTCGTAACATTAATTTTAGAGAGAAATAAAAAAATACGTGTTCGCTTATTATTGATGTGAGATCGGTGAGAGGTGCTGTACCACTCTGGTTGATTTCAGTTGTAATCGGTCAAAAGTATTTTGCTTTTGTGGAGTTGATTAGATTAGATTAGATTTTGTTTAATAAAGCTATTTGATTTTCATTTGTGTCGCTAGTGTAGTATCCAAATTATCAATGTTTAGCTTAAGCTCGACTTCAAGTTAGAGTCTATAACGTGCCATAGATTTTTAGAGGGTTTGTGTGCAAGAATTCATAACATCAAGTCGATCACGATACGATACATGAAGTATAAACATCCTGGCTTTTGGTGAATCATGATCTTGCTGGAAGAGCAGTGTTAAGACGAAACTAAGGCGATTAAGACCTGGTCACTCATTGATTCTGTTTCTCATATAATTATTTTATAATCGTTCATGTTATCTGAATAAACAGAAATCTTTACACTAATCTTTAATTGTTTAAGATGGCGTTTAACAATAGGTCCAGATTCCAGTTTTACATCATATGTTACTGGGCCTGATTTTTTTTCAACAACCGCTGGAACCCAAGGAGGCGAGTTGACACTGAAATCTTTTGACTAAACCGTATAATTTTCGACGAATCCTATATTTCTTCTCCTTCTTGAGTTTCGGGATTGTCGATCCTGTTCTAGGCCGTTTATAATTTGAGTATTTGGACGTAATAAGTCAAATTTACAACGAATTTACCTACCGAACATCAATTTTGCTGTCGTTTCGCCTGTTGTACTATGCTTTGTGGTTCTATAATCGAGTAAAATTGTGTCTATTGCTATTTGAGCAGTTTTTTCTTTTTTTAATAGTATTTTGATCTTACGTTTGAATGTCTTGACAAGATTTTCGGCTGCGCTGTTCGAAGCAGGATGTTTAACGGCTGATAAGATCTATTTGATTCCTAATTTTTAAAGAAATGCTGTAAATTCATCACTAGTGTATTGTGGGTCATTGTCGCTGACCACTTGAACTGGGAGACCAAATCGTGAGAACACTTTTTGAAAGGATTGTATAGTCTTAGATGCGGTAGTTGATGTCATTAGAAATATTTCTGGCCATTTAGTTTTCGTATCTATAATTAATAGAAAATTATTTCCTTTATAAGGTCCAATGAAATCAGTGTGAATATGTTGCCAAGGTTTTTCCGGCCACTTCCACATATTTATTTCACTTTTCATTGGATTTGCTCCCGCTTTAATGCAATCTTTACATCTCAATCCTAGTTTTTCTATATCATTATCGATGTTTGGCCACCAAAAAATGATCTGGCTATAGTTTTCATTTTGACTATACCAGCATGGGACGAATGCAATTCTTTTAATACGATTTATCTTTTTTTTTGTGATATGAAAACACGGTAACCCCACAAGATGCAGTCTTGTTCTATGTTTAACTCTTCTTTTTTTAAGTAGTCATTTTCTAGTTCGTCATCGATCATTTTTTTTTGGCTATCCATTTTTTATAAATTTTGAAATTTTTGATGAGACTGGATCTTTTCTTGTTTCCAATGCAACAATTAAAAAATTTAAAGAGGAAAAGGTTGATTGTTGAATATAATTAATGTATGTTTACTCCGTAACATCTGTGTTGTTTTTATTTTGTAATGGTAGCTGTAAATGCGATAGCGCGTCGGCACTTGTTTTATGAGCTCATGTGTGATATACATCTTCAATGTATAAGAAGGGTGAGCTGAGAACTCGGACTCTAAAGGACTAGTACTAGTGATTATCACGAGTATCGGTCTTACAGATTCGAGTACCCAACTCTCACGTGGTCGAGCCTTGCTTCTTCCAGAAGAAACGAAGCGAGCTTTGGCGCGCGGCCCCGTGCATGCTGTATAAGAACGCGCGTTCGTGCCACTATCGAGAGGCCTCGGCCTTCACCGGCATACGCTAAGGACCAACAGAATCGCTCGCCTGACGTTATACAACTCGATCGCTGACCATCAACGTTCTCTCTCTCTATCTCTCTCTCGACCTACATAGGAGATATGTAAGGGAGAAATATAGCCTTTGACACTGAACACTGTATGGGATTATTTCTACTGTTTTCTCACACATGTACACCTGCTCTTGTCAGAGCAAAAACTTGAACGCCACCCTGAGCTTCGTCTACGGGCTTAAGTTTTAATACTCCTCTTAATAATGCCCCTATCCAGGGCGTCATTTTAACAGGATATTAAACTTGGACTCGCGGCCTTGTGCCCGAATTAAAAAAAAAAAAATTGAACGCCACCCTGTGCTTCGGCGACTGTCTTAAGTTTAATACTTCTATTAATAATGCCCCTACTTTGGGCGTCGTTTTAAAAGGGTATTAAACAGGAACTCTCGGCTTTTGGACCCGATTTTCCAAGTTGATCATCACCCTGAGCTTCGGCTACGGGCTTAAGTTTAATACTTCTATTAATAATGCCCCTACCCAGGGCGTCATTTTAATAGGGTATTAAACTGGAACTCGCGGCCTTGTGCCCGATTTTCCAAATTGAACGCCACCCTGAGCTTCGGCTACGTGCTTAAGTTTAATACTTCTATTCATAATGCCCCTACCCTGGACCTCATTTTAATAGGGTATTAAACTGGAACTCACGGCTTTGGTCCGAGTTCTAACTTTTTTAGTGCGTGTACTCCTTCTTCATCTACTACATACCCTAAATATTCAATTTTTCTTTTAAATAGTTTTAATTTTTCTTTCTTTAATTTTAATCCGTATTCCACCAGTATATTTAATACGTTGCGTGTGTTTTTTTCCATTTTCCTCTATTTATTTGTCCTTTTACTACAATATTGTCTTGAAAAACACACACATAGGGTAACTTTGCAAAACTTTGTTCAATATGATTTTGAAAAAATCCAGGTGCGAAGGATATACCATAAGGTAATTTAGTATATTGATATAGCCCTTTGTGAGTGTTTATTACAAGAAATTGTTGTGAATAATCGTCTAAACCTAAATGCCCATATGCTTCTTTCAAGTCAATTTTACTGTAAAAAACTGCACCAGTTAAATTTACTATTAAGTGTTCGGGCTTAGGTAATGTATATCTTTAAGTTATTATATATTTGTTTGAGCGTTCTATCTTCTTCTAATCTGTCTATTTCTTGTGATACTTTGTTTTCCAATGCGAATGGAATCGTTCGAGCTTTACAGAAAATAGGAATCGCGTACGGATGCATTTTTATGTTGAATTTTTGTTTTGTTTAAGTACCTTTGCCCGAAAATCAATGACTGTAATCTTTGCATATTTTTTTTCTAAGTTGTTGTAAAATTTTTTCTTCATTTGATACCTTGGAATTTTCAATCGTGTTTTGTTAAATAGAATTTAATTTATTTTTTGACTGTATAATTTCTAGCTGCCATAAACCTAGTTTGTGTAACCAATCGCGACCTATCAACGGTACCCAATTTTTCCTGCTATATATAAATTCGCTTTTGATGTGATCTCTCCAAAGTTTATACTTTTGTTTTATATCATGCCTGAAGGCTTATATTTTTCTCCTGCATAATTGTTTAATTCAGTGGTTGTTTTCTTTAATTCATAATTTTTTAAATATTTATTATAATCGGTTTCGCTTATTAAAGAAACTGCAGACCCACCATCTACTCCCATCTTTATGTATTTATTATAAATTTTTACATCTAAAAATGTAGGTTTTATTCTTTTGATGTTATTGAAGTTGATTGAATTCTTCGTTTCAATTAAAAATAAATGTGCAAAGTTATCATTATCTTGTTCTACGCAAGAAGAATTATCATCGTCTTCAGAATCTGTATTTTAATTAATTTTTTGACATGACTTTCATCATTTGAACGTTGTTTGTGTTGATATTTTTGGTACGATGATGAAGAGCTGCTTTGACTTCTTATGAAAATCTCCCTCTATTTCGTTGAGTGCCACGTTCTTGAATTCTGTTTGTATTTTGGTGCGTCTCTTCACTATCATCGACATGACTTCCAGATGGCCTTGAATCCAGCTCATCGACAGCGTTGTTCGCGCTTTCTAATGCTGTTAATATTTCGATCGCTTCATCGAGTGCTAGTTTATTGGTTTTGTACAAGGCTACTTTTATGTCCCTGCTGTAAATTCCCGTCACGAATTGATCCAAAATGGCTTCGTCTTCATTTGTGAATGTACATTCTATTGCTAGTTCTCGTAAACTTGAAATGTAGTGGAAAATTGTTTCATCTTGTTTTTGATTTTTGATTTCTGCGACGAAAACTTTGTCGTACTACCGTAAGATTAACTTTTGCTTTCAAATATGCTGTCATTTTTTGTATAATTTCCTCGGACGTGCATTCTTTAGGTTTTTTTTGGCGCGCAAACTTTTTTCACGATTAAGCTTATGCATCTAGTTTGGTTACGATTATAGCCTTTTTTTATTTTCAACCGTGATGTCGTTTGCGTCAAAGTATAATTCAATTCGCTCTACGAAATCGTCACTGATTTTTAGGATCACACTACGTAATATGCGTCGGAGTTCATTTAATGTACTCTCTTCACCGATATCAACGTCTCTGTTTCTCAGTTCATTTAGAACGTCCTCTTTTTCAGATTGTAAATTCATGTCGTGCCTGTTTTATTTGACATTTAAATTTACTCCATGTCTTTTGCATACGTGCGTTGAAATCTTTGTCGCCAGTGTGATGTATTTAAAGTAAGCAGAATACAAGTGAGGTGTTAACTGGTCAGGAGCCATTTATTAACTGTCTTGATATACATACTCACATGGACACATACCTATGTGCACAGTAAGAGCAACTACGCTAGCTCACACCCACGACACAAGCATACTGTATATACCGTACACCTTCCCTTTAACACAAAAAAAAAGAATCAATACAACGATCCGGCAAAAGTCTCGTACACCCTGAGGACATGGAGCGATCCACGTGCGACCGCCTTCTGCATTTTCTTCGCAAGTGTTTTAGCATATTGTTCACATGCAAGGATGCTTTTCAGGCTATTAACCAGTTAAAGCTTCGCACCTTCAAGAGCGCTGATGATAAGGACGATTAATTTAACAGAATATTCCGGGTGCAATCGTCGCAACTCCCTTACAAGGTCTCTATACCTCTCTTTATTTTCATTCTCCTTGGCTATGATGTTTTTGTCAGCTGGTGCCGAAAATTTGATAAAGAACATGGTTCGCTTCTCGAAGTCAAGACGAACTATGTCAGGCCTCGAGTGTGCAACAGAAACAATTGTAGAGAATATAACGTTCCAGTATATGCGGCACTTCTCGTTCTCGACAATTGACTCCATTTCCCTAGGAGCGTTTAGCGGAGCGATACTAAGGTTAATGCCGTAAGAGTGGCAGAGATGGTAATAAAGCACTCTCAGTGTCGCATTGTGCCTTTGGATGTAGGTCGTTCCCGCATGAGTTGAATAACTAGATAGTATGCGTCCTAGATGCTCGGGGTGTGCATGTCACGCCCTGCACCTATAATCGGGAATGTCTTGGCTCAAAATATTGCGACGATATGTTAAGGTGGAAATGACATCATTTTGGCGTGCCAAAATAAAACCCTCCGTGCCCGATTTCAATCCGCGTGATTTATTGAAAGCAAAAGCTAACTCACACGACATCGATTAATCCTACACATTCTTTTGGAAGATGCCGTGCATCCACTTATCGAGGAGCTGTTCCCGGAAGTTTTTCTGCTGCGCTTTCTGAATCCGGGCTCTAGGAGTGATTACTCGAGATATGCTCGGGGTGTGCATGTCACGCCCTGCACCTATAATCGGGAATGTCTTCGCTCAAAATATTGCGACGATATGTTAAGGTGGAAATGACATCATTTTGACGTGCCAAAATAAAACCCTCCGTGCGCGATTTCAATCCCCGTGATTTATTGAAAGCAAAAGCTAGCTCACACGACATCGATTAATCCTACACATTCTTTTGGAAGATGCCGTGCATCCACTTATCGAGGAGCTGTTCCCGGAAGTTTTTCTCCTGCGCTTTCTGAATCCGGGCTCTAGGAGTGATTACTCGAGATAGATAAGATTTGATGCATTCTGCTCACCCCTGATACTGAACTTCAGTCCAAGTGTTTCAGCAGCCTCCTCCGCTGCTTTGTATAGAAACGCTTCTTTGCCCTCTTCTTCATGCTTCCTAACCATTTTAAGAAGAGAATCTCTTCCATTTGCGACTCTATGTGCTGTACCCAAAATAATCCTGTTGTGAAGATATTCAATATTCAATATTCCGCGACCACCTTGACGGCGTGAGATTTAGACTCGCGAAACAGAAGACTTAAGATGCATGCTTTTGTTTATGGGCATAACGTTGCGTGTCCCGATATCAAGGGATCTGAGCACCTTTTTCGTTTATATATGCTTCGGAGAGTATCCTTCATAGATGTCACATTCTGAATGCAGCTCTGTGGCACGCGCAAGTATGTATAAGTCTTTTCAACGCAAAGATTCGGTATAGCGCTTCTATCGACGAGCTCAGGGTCTTCAGAGATGCCATTAAGTTTTCCTCACTTCAAATAGACTTTGGCGCATTTTTCTAACCCAAATTCAATTCCTATTTCCTTAGTGTATCGTGTGACAATCCCTATAGCTAGATGTAGTTGCTCTTTATTTGTAGCATAGATCTTAAGACCATCCATGTAAAATACATGAGTGACTTTGTGCTTTCGATTTTCAGGTTTGCCGCAAAAGTACAGATGGGAATGGCTAAGTGCTAGAGATAGTGGCAATAATGTGAGGCAAAAGAGGAGTAGGTTCATGGAGTCGTTCTGAAAGACACCTCTCTGGAAGGTGACCTTGTTCGAATCAAAAGCTTTCCAGTAATCAATCCAGCCAGTTTCTTGTCACACAGATCCGATTGTTCGAACAATGCTATCATTTAGGATCGCAGTGAATATTTTGTACAAAATATGTTCAGACAAGTGATTGGCCTGTAATTCTTTGGGTCAGCTAAGTTTCCCATTTTCGGCAGGAGTACTTTGCGCCCTTCCACCAAACACTTCCGAGTTTGCTCTTCTGACTTCAAATATGAGTTCAGAATACGGGCCAGATGCATTCTTCCTCATGTGTTGTTATGAGGGCATCACACAGTTCCAGGATGCTATTTATGGTCTCTGAGTCTTCGTCCAGTCTGCGTTGCACTTCGTATACTTCTCTCGAAAATACTTCGACCTCCTCTGGTTTAGGCGGGTGGTCGACAGCAACTGGAGGGTCTTGGAAGAGTCAAGATGGGTTAGAGAGAAACTGTTGGTTTTCTCTGACCCAGCTCTCCCTCCGCTCTAGACTTCTCGTAGTGTCAGATAGTATCCATATTCTCTCAACAATATGCTGCCTGATGGTCAGCAGCTTTGACTTGTTAAGTATGTGATAACGGATCCGGAGTTCGC
>JAAAKG020012925.1:0-20860 GCA_010014905.2 Druon quercuslanigerum | reverse complement strand
TTTCATTTATCTTGAATTAAGAATTTAGTTCAACACATTCAACCCATCAATGTATACATACATGCAAACCAAAACATGCTTACAGGGTTTTAGTTGCTAAGGTGGTGGTAGGTGGCGCTGAATTCTGTCATTTCTATTACACAGAGTTGTGCAGGCCTGGTAGAAATATACGTACGCAAGAAACAAAACAGGAGTGAAAAATAGTTTTAACATTTATTTTCGACCAAATGAGAGTGCTCTCTGAGAAGAAAAGGAAAGGAAACGAAAGGACTGTCGTTCCTTGTTATGCCCATTATGAAGGAATCACCTCTAATTGTGAAAGCTGCATTATATACGGCATTGGTAAGGTTAGTTACCGTGACAGGTGAAAAACACCTCGTCACAAAACTCATTTTTTTTAAAGTCAGTTCCTTTAATTTCAGAAAAAAAGTTGTTTTTTCATTAAGTACTTACAGTTGGCCAACATAAGAGGGGTTGATTACTGTAAGTACTGAATTAAAAAAGATCTTTTTTCTGGAAGTAAAAAAACTGACTTTAAAAAAACGCTAGTTTTCAAATCGAAAAATGTCCGAATAATGTATTTTTTAATTTAACTTGTTTTACAAAAACATAAAATTATTCAACTAATTAAAAATGTTACTTAAAATATCGTTAAGTTCCCAATTAAAAGGACTAATATTGAAAAAGCGACTTTTTCTGTTGACAAATGCCCAAATATTGCATTAGTTTATTAAATTTGAACAAAAATCATGAAAAGTATAAACCAGTTACGAAATTTTTCTTAAATTATCTTGAGGGTCCTAATTAAAAAAAATGTACATAAAAAACGAATTTTACTGACGACAAATGCCTGACTAACTTTGTTTATAATATTAACAAGAATAGTCTTAAGAAAAATTTTTTTATTAAAATATTATTTCCATTCAAATTTTCACATTTTCAACAAATAATTTGTTTATAAATTTTTTTGTTATGGTTTTTATGATCAAATATCTTTATATGATGTAAATATATGAAACGTCGGCGATTACAACAATTTTCCTATTATTGAAGAGCACCGGAAATATGTAAACGCAGCTATGCTTGTGAGACCTTGAATTGCAATATTGTACAAAATTTAGAAGTGATTTTTTTAAAGTGGATTATGTATAAAAGCTAACTCGAGGCAGAAAAGGTTTACATTTTTTGGGAAACTAAGCAGAGTGGACTACGAGAAATGTCGTTAATAAATATAGTTTCTCTCATTTTAAAGTTTTTTAAAAATAATTTCTACCATCATACCTACGTGTGAGCACCAACACTGTTGGAAGTAAAATAATCATAGTTTTTTAAACTCTAAATCAATCAAAGTAATATTTTCCATATATCCCTCCAATCCCCAAACAATTGAAAGTATCACTGTTGAATTTTTACAAGGTTACGACAAAGAAATATTCTCTTTTTTTACATAGCAAAAAAATGTTTTTTTTATTTATTTGCAAAACCACAACTTTATATTTCAAAAATTTTTCACAAGCTGTCAGGGGTTAAAATTCGATAAACGAATATTGCACGTAACCCCTTAATTTTAAATTCTTTGAACAATTTTTCTACCCGTAAAAATCGTAAATTTTTATTATCTTTTAATACTTTCTTTTTCCGGAAAATGAACAAATTGTGTGTGTAGGGAGGGGTGGGGGGTCATCCCCAAAAATAAATCTGTACCTGTATAAATTTTAAAGAAGCTAGTATAAAAATTATTTTTTTTAATCTTTTGCACTCATAACCCCTAAATTTAAAATTCTAAAAAATTCACAATAATATCCCTTTGGGTGATAATTCTGCGTTAAACAATAAAGTCAGTACTAGAGTTTTATCAAACCAAAAAATTTTTTTTTCTTTTCTATTTATTCTAATTACCCCTCCAAACTCATCCGACATGGCGGCTAACGGCTTTAAATTTGGGAAATATATATTTTTAAATGTATGCTTTAAAGTTGCTGACTTAATATTTCATACCCTTTAACGGCATTTTTTTCACGCGTACCCGGTTACGCCCTTTGATGAAAGGGCTTAGAGTTTAGTGACAGTTTTAAACCTATTTAGGGCATAAATAATCATACAGCGGTTACTTTGACGACCATTTCATAGTTCCTGCAGTGGTTTCAGCGACATTTGGTTACTTCAGCGACGGTCGTTGAAGTTTTTTATGTCTAGCGATCAGTTCAGCGACACGTGGAACTAACCCCTGTGCATAATATGGTATGTTCAACGACTGGTAATGTATTATTTTGCAGCGTTGAGTTTCTTGAAAATTACATTTTCGTCAGAGTGCTCCAGAATCTCTGTTAAGTGCTTTAAGTGTCTAAAATTTGTTTTACTCAGGAAATTTATAGTTTTAGACCAAAGTTCACAAAACCCGAGTTATTGAACGAAACCGCGATATTTCCATAAGTCTTTGTCACGAAAAAGGCCGTTGCATATAAGAATATTCATCGTAAGGTCAAATTCATACCAGCTACAGGGAAGCGTAAGTGCGTCTCTTTCGCAATCATGAAAATGACTGTTATGAATTGATGTTTGACGTCTTCTCGTTTTTAGTGAATAATATTTTGTTTTCACTTTTTCATTGTTTAAGACTTACATGCAATTTTAATTGTGTTTATTAGTCTCATCATGGTTTATGTATTTTTAGTTTCAATTCCGGGATACTTATTCAATCAGCTGCGACATCAAAATATTTACTCATGCACACACTCACAGATTTACACACTCTCGCTGTCGTTTTCCAATTTTCGGCTGCTGTTGAGCTCAGTTCGCCTGTTTCTGGCAGCAAGATTTGTCATGCAAACACCTGTATATATTTTAATTATGTTAACTAATAAATTGACCGTGCTTTTTTGGCGTCAGCCTTGTTAAACAAAGTATACGTTGTTAAATTGTTCTCTTGTTTAACTCAGTGAAATATTATATATCAGGAAAGAAAGACAAGTTTCAAATACAGTCCATTATTTAATTTACAGCCAAAACATTGGTCCTGCGAGACGGATATTATTTTTTGAGTCAGTAAATTGTCGTGTGATAGTCAGCGGCAGTGTCTTTGGTGTTATAAGTGCAGTTCCAAAAATGTATGGATGAATACAAAATTACTGAATGACTTGTGACTTGTAAGATTCAAATTGTGACTTTTTGACTTTGTAACTGTGACTATTTGACTCTGTAACCATTTGACTTTGTGACATTGTGATGATCTTTTGTGCAAAAGTTCAAGTTGAACTTAGTGAACTTGTCGAAAAATAATAACTACAAGCATACTCGATGGTCCCTTGAATTAAGGATTCCAGTCAACCTCTGTAAATGAAACACAGGAAATACTAAAAACATTGTCAGGTGACAAGACTGGACAAATAATTACAAGGAAAGGTTATTGGTAATTGCCTATCGATTAAAGGTTTGGAATATTAATAATATTTTGTAAGTACAATTTTAATATCGATTCGGGCTCGCAAGTTCATGCGCGAATGTTTTCATTGAAGTTCGTGTTTCTGTCGATCGGTTGCTGTTGACATTCTTATTATGATACACGTGCATAACAACTGTCAAAATTATTTATGATTCATGGCTCGTCACAAATCAGCAAATTATTTTCAGGCGTACGAATGTAATAAATCAAAAGGGAACTAAAATAAATTTGTATTTTGGGCGTTAATTACATTCTTATATTTTATGCTTTCTGTTACAATGTCGTTCGCACCGTCCATTTAAACTCTCTATGTTCAAGCATTTCTTGATCAGGGTTCTGAGGTCTCAATTATTTCGGAATCGCTCACGCAACGATTGCAGCTGCCTTGGACTAAAGGTTCCGTACGTTTGTTAGGCGTCGGTGAAAGTCAATCAGGGACGTCACGAGGAGCAGTTTCTGTCTAAGTTAACCCTCCCTTTCCGTCAAATTTTAGACTCAAACTTAAGGCTCTTGTTTTTCCAAAATTGGTGGCAACACGTCAAAAAAGTAAGTTTATTCAATTTTAATTAAGTCAAGCCTTCGAAAAGCTCATCTTTATGCTCCTGTTGCTCATAAAACTGTTCTAGGATGGATACTGTCGATCTGCGCAACTGTTTGATCCACTTGGAAGGTTGTCACCTGTAACTGTGGTCACAAAGATCATTCTTCAGGGACTTTGGAAGCTAAAAATCTCTTGGGATTGTTGTTTACGTTAAATCAGTTCAGAATACCAAAGACTGTTGAGTGGTACGTTCAGACCACACTTCCTTCAGCAATCTGGCATCATGTTCCGGGTAAAGACAATCCTGCTGATTATGCATCGCGTGGACTGTCTGTTCTCGAATTTTCATCTTTCTCCCTCTGGTGAAATGGGCCACAATGGCTGCCTAATCCAAACGAATGGCCATCTAGTCTATTGGATCCTCCAGACAGCTTAGTGGACATGGAGGACAGAGTGACAATCAATCTTGTTGTTTCAGAGAAAAACCACTGGTACCTGTTTCGCCGATATTCATCATTGGATCGTCTTCTTCGAATCACCGCTTTATGCTTTCGATTCTACAACGCCATGAGACATATTTTCAAGCTAGCATCACCTTATATCACTGCTTCCGAACTTTGTCAAGTCACGTTCAACCCATTTTTGGATGGCGAACTTCTTTGAGTTGGGGGACGTTTAAAGCATTCTCTACTTTCATTTGATGAGAAACATCCTAAGAAACGTCCTAAGAATTTAGTATCTATGAATTTTGACGTTTGCAAATATATAAAATCTTCCTAAAAAATAGGCCAACTACGTGTTTTTGGTACACTTTAACGTAATGCTCCTTAAGCCAGGGAACCCTTAGCAAATTTACAGGGTTCGTTGAGATACCTGATCATAAAGTGAATTTACATATAGTCACGAATAGGCCTATCAGGAATTTTCAGAATATTCAGAAATCGTCGGAACTTCTAACGATTTGTCACTTTTCCTGACTATTTTTAATAAGGTTTTTATTAATACACGGGTAAACATTATTTTAATTAGTTAAATAAGTGGCATTGAAGTAACTTCTACACATACGAGTCAGGTGGTGAAGTAACGACATCACATATGCCATTTTCGCGGAAAATACAAATATGCATAAGAGTATTTCAAAGCCGTGAGAGAAGTATTTTTCAGTGAACAAAGCAGCGCGTCAAAAAGGGGCCTAATCAATAAAATCAGACTTTCAATCAAAATAAAAAAGTGAAATAACATAAATATGAATTAATACAGTCAAACCTGGATTAAATGTCAATTTTGGAACTGACGGTAACATTAAATCCAGGCTCTCAGAACGAAAACAGTCAGGGGCGTATGAACCGTTTCCGTTGGATTGTACTACATGTTTGCGGGCCGCTGAGCATCTCGTTTAAAAAAAAAAGAGTTTTGAATAATCGGTTCAGATACTAAATCATATCTGTACTTCGCCTGCTTAAGCGTACTACCGTGTAATCGCATAATGTAGGTTTAGACTTCGATGCCTGAAGTCAATCGGGCCTCTCCACCATGTGACATAGACAGAGACGATTCGATTGTGTTTGAATGAAATGTTCTTTTTAAACGATCTTACTCTATATCTTTCTATCCAATACTTCTTCTACTTCTTTGTTTTCTTTGTCGAATCATAGTACCTATTGGCTAGCTACGGCAGCGCCACTAATCCAGAAGAAATTTTAATTTTAATTAAATATTAATAAGCAATCCTAAAGTAAATAATTAGGTTTAAACCGTAGTTTGACATTTTTAATTAAAATAAATTGATATTCACTGATTTTTTTCATGAAAAAAGCTCAGACGACTTAGCGATACTACTTCGCAATATATATTCGCGTGTCACATGGCGCTCTTGTCAATGTCTGATTACACGAAGGTCTGATTTTAGAGTATAAGGGCCCGGAAGCCTTGTAACTGGTATTGTACTAGTTCGAAAGTGAAGTTCATTCGAGAAAGGCGTGTCGTTTTCAGAGCACAAAAGTGAAGTAGAATCTTGAAATTCTATTCAGGGTAGGTGTTAAGTAAAAGTCCTCATAGCTAAACCGAACTTCCACAGCCTAGGGATTTTCAGTGAAAAATCTCGTGGCTAAATAATAAAGAAAGACGGAAGTTTTGTTTAACAAGCCAATCTATGTAGAGGCTACATTGCTAGACGTTTCCAAAAACTGGCAAGATGAAAATCTCTACAGTTTCAGATTTTAAAGCATTAAAACTGTAGAAAAACATTGGTTTCACTTTTTATTTTTTAAAGTTTCCAAGCTTTTTCGAGTATTTTTAATTATTGATTATTCCGATCAATTTTTTATTTAACAGGAAATCTAAGTGGGAAATGTGGAAAAGCTCGGAAAGATGCGAAGCGGTGAGCCTTTTTTATTTACATGCAGATTAATATTTAAAATCAATTCCGAAATTTTCTTGCTTCATTTTAAAACAAATACTTTTTAAAGGAAAAGATTCTCTGATAGCATTTGAATGCTTTTTAAATTTGCAACAAATAGGGTTCTTTTGGAATGCTCTTCTGAACAATTCATTTCTTGTGATTTGGCGATTGTCCTATACCACCTTTCACAAGGTATCACTAATTGATAAAATTGTGCGTATCTCCTCTATACAAAGGTATGGAGAGATGAAACGATGCAGGGGAAGTGGAAAGATTCGCAGAGATTTGTAGAAATAGGGATTAGTACGAGGAAGAAGCTAAAGATCTTTTTCCTCCTGTCAAGTGGAAAAGTGGAAATCTTCCTTTTAGCAATCCCTATCTCCACGAAACTCTTTATCTTCCACTGTCTCGTTCTGTCTCGCAGAATCTCTCCACCACTTTCCCTCTCTGTAAGTTCGAATCACGTCCAGTATCTATCACTCCCTCCTATTCTTTCATACTTTTCCAATCACACTCTATCCCTGACAATTCTTTCGTACCTTACATCCTTTATCGCTTTATGACTCTGTGGAGGATAAAGTAATAGTAAGGAGACCAAATGACAATGCACGTGCTAGTGAAAAATGCACCCCATGTCCTATGAGGGCGATTAGTGGAATAGTTTTGGACCATTAGGTGATTGCTTTGGAGTTTGATAAACTTTTTAAACTCCAAAGCAATTAATACATTGTTCGATGACTATTCCATTATTCTCCGTCATGCGATTGCACCCTGACAGTCGCGAAGTGTTCTCCATCGCTGCTTCATTGTACTCAGGCCTTACCTCTGAGCACCTTTTTCCATCATTATTCAGCCTTGCCCTCCCATCACTTACGTCTACTTCAAAAGATTAAATTTTATATTTTCACGTTTAAAGAGAGGCTCCAGCTAAATTAAGTTTTTTTTTACAGGATCACCATTGTGCTCTCTGAAGAGAATGAAAAAAAGGAAATATTAAAGACCTTACATTTTGCAAAGTTTGAGTGAGGATTATACTGGGACCTAAAGTGAATTAATTAGAAATATGCTGATATCCAGATAGTGATTAATTGTAAATTGTTTTATTGTATGCAACAGTCTGCTCTAGAAGAAATAGTTTGCTTTTACTGTAGTCGATTGTTCGAACCAATGGTCCTTCAAAGTTCTAGTAATAATAAATTCCAATGCGACATTGACAAGCAGTGCTTTTTAACCGCTACGGTGGTAATTTACTCAGCTATCGGGACAATAAGGGCTGTCTTTATTCTGACAAGAATACGCTTATTTCGTATGTTATGCTGTCACAAGACTCAATGTTTAATTCGGCAACTTAATAAACAAATATTTTAAAAAATAGTTTGGAGAACCTAGCTAAAACTTCGCAGACTGAAAGAAGGACCGTTGAAGTATAGAATATTTTGAATTCAGACGAAAATTCGATAATCATTGAACCTGCTTAACCAAGCGGGTGCTTTCCGAAGAACCTTGGAACTTGGCGCCGTATTGCATGGTTACCTGCATACAGGGTCAGAGAGGGGTACACATTGGTCTGCAGACGATTTTTTAAATTAAATATAATTGCGTCAGAGCCAAATCAAATAAACTCCAAATCAGTAAACACTCTAAATTACTATGAAAATTTCTACACATGTAATCTTACAACATTTAAAAATTTTAAAGCATGTAGAATTGTTTTAAATGCTTACGCTCTAAAGACGATGCGTCAAAGCACTGTTATCGTGAGTGTAGGATTGGAAAAAAATAAGACTGTACCTAATTGTTTTTCAGCTAAGCCCAGCGATGAGAGCAATTTTCATAGAGACTTGTTGAAAAATACTTTGAGGTTTACGACTGCTTGAATCCAAACTATGGATCCATCATTCGACCCGTATGCGACTACCAAAGAAGTGGCGAATCTAAAACAAAATCTGCAACCAGTCAAATAACCTTTCGAAACTTCGTCAGCTCCAGTGACTTCGTGGATCCCAAATCTGGACCCTCTAGATAATAAGATGACCAAAGTAGTGGTGAATCCAGACCAAATTAGAACTCAGACATAAAAAAATGAAAATTTCCTATTTTAAAAAACTTCTTGGCGTAAAAGTGGTGTAAGTTGAAAAACGAATCTTTTTTCTTAAAAAAATGACTGAAAATGAGTGTCTTGAAATGATTTACATAAATTAAATAGTAAATTGCAATAAAAAAAATTTAACGAAGAAAAAATGCTGGCAGCAGGAATCGAGCCTAGATATCCCGATTACAAACTCGGATTGCTACCGCTTGATCTAAGCAGGAGATAAAAGACATTGCATTGCGGCCCATACAGCATGCGTGGATTTTTTTAAAGGCGTATTTCTAGAGAATGACTGAAAAGCGAATCTTATTACTTTAGGACATTACAAGTTTGTTAGTGATCTATTACTGGGAGGTGTATGGATCTAACCAAAATTCTGAAGGGTGCATATTTTCCTTGTAAGGTTTATTTTCGATTCTCTTCGGTTAATAATAGTTGGCAAAAAGACATTGTCATTCTGAGTACGTCGTAAAGACATCCGTAAGACGATGTTAATCCAATTGTTGCTTCAAAGATGTCTCAAGTCTTACATACGTCTTTTGAACAAGAGACATTTTTGAGACATCAACTGGACTAATTTGGAAGTCCTATAAGGATGTCTTAAGGACGTCCTGAGGATGACAATATCTTTTTGCTAACCCAGACATTCTATGGCGCCAAATTCTTATAATTAAAAAGGTGTGGGGAGAACGATATGCTTTTGACAGGCAAGGCAAGAGAAAATAGTGGCGTGTTAACGCTGGAGCGTCAAAATATAAATCAAGTGGCTGAAACATCTGGTAAGTGAATTGCAATTACTGAGAAGGTGACTTACGGAAAATCAAAACTGTATAACCAGAAGTTAAACGTCTAATGAAATTTTTTTTATTCCTCAGGAAGACGCGGACTCAAAAGAAAGCAAAGCTTCCTTAAACGAGAGTTCTCAATTAATGGTACAGAGGATGATATATCGACCCAAAAGAGTCGGAAGCTAACAAACGTTAAATCTGATTAAGTTTAATTAAATTTATTTGCTTTTTCAATAGTCCTTTTGAATTCTTTTTATATTGTTTATAATATCTGAAAGGTTATCGATAAAATCTATTCAAAGACACCTAAATAATTTTTTTAAATAAAATAAAGAAGAGAATATCTCTTAGCTATTATAATGTTGATATAATTTTTCTGATAAACCGCAACGCACGCTGATTTGAATCACTTGGTGCTATGTGCAAAGCCATTCTTTCAGTTGAAGCCTTTTGTACAAATAACATGGATAATTACCGTCACACGGTGCTAAGCGGGAAATATGGGTTAAAGCGGGACAACCACTTTTTATTCAAAAAAAGCAATAGCAAGTCATGAAATACAAAGATTTTATCTGCCCCACTTTACACTGCAGGGCCTTTACCGGGTTTTCAAATAGAAAATGCATTATAATTCGCGAAATTCAAAATTTCGTGCGCTCCATCTTTCCCACTTTTGCCCCCTTAGCTCTATTTTATGGTTCCCATTTTTTTTTCGTTTTATGAAATATTCGAAGAAACAAAATCTTTTTTCGAAATAAGCATACATACGACCAAAACAAATAATTTCTTAAACAATTAATCGCCTGAAATGTAAAAATGACTCATTACTTAATACCATAAGAAAATGTGCGTCTCATGCGAGTAAACTGTCAACCGACTTCATTTCAAATTAGGTAGGTAGTCCATGCTCAAGAAGCAGAATATTTGCCACTCAAATATGTTTTTAAAAAGAAATAAGACGATATGTATTTTACCGATTTGACGAATTTTTTTTTTGTTGACAAAGTTATAAGTATTTCAATTAAAAAAACTAAAAATGCAATGTATCAACGAATGGTCAATTTTTTTAAGGTGTGATTTTGTTTACCGTAATATAGGTGTTTATCCTTTTCTTTCGGACGCAGATAGAAATTTTCGTAGAATTTTGAAATTTGGGCAGTTTTTTCTCCCCTTTTTCACCATAAGTTTTTCTATTTCACCTCGGTTGTTTGCATGATTTTTAAACCAAATATCGAGCGCGAAGCGCGTGTGTCTTGATGAGAATGTGTTTCTTAAGGTAGATAGAACCTCCAGTAAATTAGTCCTTCTCTTTATGTAAATCTAACGGAATTAAACCAAAACCATGTCATAATAATGAAGCGTACTAAGAGAGTATTAGCGATTTTTTCCAGAAAATTTCCTCAATTTTCGGACGGAATTTAAGAAAAGACGATGAACGCTATTAGAATAAAAAAATTTCATTTACATCAAAAGTTATAGATGTTAAAACAAAATTGGCGTTTTTTGAAAAAATAAAAACACCAAATTCGAATACGCGTAACTTAAAAACAATTTATTTTACAAATTCGAAAAATACCTATCACTTAATTTCCTCTAAAATAACAACATATTTTATCCCCGAGACATTCTACGATTTCAAGTGTAGAACCCTGCCTGGTTTAAAATGGATTCGAATTTCAAAACCTAAAATAAAAAGTTTTCAAAGGAAAAAGGAATGTCTTCAACACGAAAAATAATGTCTTGTGGACAGAAACAGTCTCAGATCCATAAAAAAATCAGCTTCGAGTTGAGGTCAGAGTAATAAATAAAAATTAAAACTTCTAGATAATTTAAGATGCAAAAATACTTTTTTCGATCGATCCAAATAGTTACCTTAATAGGAATATTAGTTCACATTTTTTTGGTCTTACAATTAATTTGGAATAAAAAATACCTAATACAAATTGGTATAAGAAAGTCCTCATATTTTATATAGTCATAGAACGTCAAAAATTGTGGTTTGTGTTTTTGGGTCCTGAGGGACCTGAGCTGAGCAATTATGCATGTGATATAAATATGGAAACGGAAAGTAAGAAAAGGTTAAATGCTTGGTACTAAGGACAAGTGTGGAAACACCTGTAGATTGCCAGACCCTGGTGCTCCACCATGATCTACTTTAAATGGACTGAAAAATTATGCGAGATTATCTTTTTAATTTTTTTAAGGCTTGCATTCAGTCCCGGCCATAAATGATTAGAGTTACATACGCAAAAAACTACCCTTAATTGCAAAACTCAATTCAACTTAACACCACGAGAAGGCTTAGCTACTATAGAGTTTAAGTTCTTTAAGCAGCGTACGGGATATCTTTGATCCTCCCTTTTAAACAGCCTCTTCAGCCAAATTAGAGCTATCTTAAAAATATCATAAGCCAATTGTAGACCATCAGTTTCGAGTCCCAAAGGATAATTTGGCGTATTAGATGGAAGGTTTAAGACCATCTTCCAGAACTTCGATTAAAGCTTTTAAACCATTTCAAGATATTTTAAACCTCAGACAGCGATAGCATTATATAATACAATGAGTTTGAGACTCCGAAAAAGCATGATTTTATTGTACCAAGCATCAGATTTCGCAGAATAAAGAATTCTTAGAATAGCACCCATAGAAGCATTTACTAGTTTAACTTTTTTGGTAGCCTTTTTAAAAAAATGCCCGAACTTAAGAGAATATAACCTAAGTAGAGAGATACTCCTCTACTACTTTAAGTTGAATCCCAACGAAAAAGAAACTGCCACTTCGTGGAAGACCTCTATGAAATACTACAGTTTTTTATTTAGATTTATTTACTTGAAAAAAATGTACTCTGCAATATTCCTCAATGAGGTTTATTTTTTAATTTAAGATCAGCTTGAGAGTTGAAAAGGATCACTATATCGTCCGTATAGACTGGAAATCAGGAAGAGGACACAGCGAAGGGAGGAACCAAATATCTCCTAGTTGTGAAAATTCCTGATTCTCACAGGAGGGCTCTTGCGCTTCTAAACAACAGTCTCTTCTACCGCTATGGATGGGTCAACTTTTAGGTTTCCAGTCAGGAGCAGGAGGAGCCTGTGGGTGTACAGAAAGATCAGGAGCAGACCTAAGTTTTGCAGAGAGGCATGGCTGCGAGGCACACATTCATCTTGCTAATCCAGGAACCCTGGTTTGTACGAGATACTATTAGGAGTTTAGTGGGGGCTGGTTTTTGTTACAGGTACCCCAAGGCGGCCTATCCAAGGGCTTGCATACTGACGAAGAGAGTCACCGTCGTTTCGCTGCTGGAGCTGTGTTCCAGGGATTTGATGGTTGTAGCCACGGATCTTAAAAAAACAGGAAGGCTACTCATGGGATCGGCTTACTTTTCATATGACAGCGATACCAATCCAGCAGTGAAGGTACGTACGCTGGTGGCATACTGAAAGAATTACTCACAGATAGAGTTCGAGTTAGAATCTATTGTACCCGTTTCTGGCCCTGTATGGACCAGAAATCCAAGAACAACGGACTGGGTTCAGTTTTCCACAGAACTAAAAAGTGCACTCCTAGAGGTTCCCAGGTTAATTAAAGACGTGGACACCCTGGAGATGGCTGCTGAGATTTCCACGAAAGGATTTTTTAGATGATGAAGCCATCGCAAGAAAGTTTTATCTGCCATAACTTTAAAAGAATAACTTTCTGAATACGGTCTTAATTTTCTTATTACCCCGGACTACTCCTAACACTCCTTTTCTGAAGCGGAGTATTTTCGTTCTGAGCTATTCAGACCTCTACTTGCAAATGCTTTTACAAAATTTTTACCGTTTATGTTTTGTGTTAATACAGCTGCTTACGCCATATCGCTAGCATCGGTTTTAAGTTGAAATGGGCTTTTCGTAGTAAGTACTTAATGGTGATGAATGCTTGTTTCTGTTTATCAGTCCATTCCCACTTTACTTCCTTTTTAATAGCCTTTGCAGTGGTTCCATGATTTCTGCAAAGTTTTGAATAAATTACCAATGCCAAGATGCCATTCCTGCCAGTCTTTTTATTGGTTTAATTGTTGTCAATTTAATTAACTTTGAATCCCGCATATTATATTTCGAAACAACCGAATTCGCATGGAATGTTGCAGGAGCATTCTTTAAACCAAATTGCATCTTTTTAAGTTCGTACAGTCCTTTGCCCGGAACAATAAAATCTAAAATTGGTTTCGATTCTTCGTCCAGCGGTACCTGATGACATGCTGAACGAAGATCAATTTTGGACATGTAACTTGCTGACCTTAATGTATTTAATACTTCCGAAATTATAGGAATTAAGTATAAATCTCTCTTGGTTATTTTATTTGATTTTCTAAAATCTAATCAAAATCTATAATTTACATTAGGTTGTTTAATCGTTACTATTGGATTTGACCAATCACTATTTGACGGTTCTATAATTTCAATTATATCTATAATTTACTCTCTTTGTTTCGAAAATATCGCGGGCTACTTGTATAATCGTACGGATTTAACAAGTCTAACGAAAAGCGGGATAGTATTTGTTTATATGTTTACTAAATGGGTAGAGATAATTCCAGCGAAAAACAGAATGAGACATTAGAAAACATCTAAATATCATACGCAAGCCAGTCCAACTGAAAGATACAATAGATCAGTGACAACGGAAACAAAAACGTAGCAAGTAAAAGCTCACAAATTTTTGAATTTAAAAAAAAAATAAATACTGAACTCTAAAATTTTGCTACTTATACATCAGAAGTTAACAATCTCACTTACAAATTAAAATTTTTTTAAATTAAGCAATTAAAATTTTAACGTTGAAAGTTTAAGCGCTTTGAAATTTTGATGATTCAAGGCTATCTATATAAAAAATCTCCCGTTTTTAATATTTGATTATAATTGCTGGTTTTATATGAAGAGTCAAATATTGCTGCGAATTTAATAATTGTTTTTTTTTCTAATTTGAATGGGTTAAAAATTTAATAGTTTGGAGTGAAACAGTATTTGAATTAAATTTGAAATTGAACTATTTGAACGTTTACATTTAATGATCTCCTAAGGCAATAACACTTAAAGTATAGTGCGACTTGGCAAAATATCAAGTTTTAATCATTTTTAATTTGTAATTTCTGTAAACATTATAACTTTATTTGAAAATTTTTTAAATTTAAAATTCACGCCTTAAAACTACCCTTAAAATGGAACATTTGTTGGTTATAAGACTTTATAGCCATAATATTTCAGAAACTAGAAAAGATAGAAAGATTATTTTTTAAAGTACAATAAGCGATCATGTGGTATGAGAGTGATATTTCATGTGACTGGTTAGTTTTTTCTTCCAAAATTTTGGAAAATTATGGGTCAAAATATAAATTCACTCTTATTTCGTAGGTTTTACTAATCACAATAATTGCTGGTAATTTTTCGGTGTCCCGGACCAGTAGACACCCTGAATAACTGTCCCACGTTATCTTCAATATTTAATAAAAACTATTGAGTTCAGTATGAACTTTTGATTATTTTATTTTATATAATTAATTTAAAATTGAATAAATATTTGTCTATTTTCAATTGAGACATGGAAGCTTCTCGTATCCACAGTTGTAATTTATTAAAATCCAGGATCTGGTCGGGTAATCCGTCCACAAAGCGGTTAAAAAATGTTGCTTCAGGCGATAAATTGGTAACTTGTTTAGTCTTTTAAGGCTCATCGTAAAGAATGCGTATTCAAAAGTCGAATAAAGTGAACCAATTCTGGCCAGAAAATTGGAGTACAATTTTAATCCCTGATGATAGAATCTCGAAGCAAGAAAAAATATTTACACAATAGTATATTTTTAACAACACTAAGTGTTGTTTTCGAACTACGTATGTAAATAAAGTTGATTTTAATTACAAGTCTCGAGTTTATTTGTGAACATCGAATTGATGATGCGACGCGAGTGTAAGAAGCATTCTCATTCCAGGCGTGAAACTGAAAATGACTGAGTGTCTAGGCAGACGCCAGACGCAGCAGGTGCCATATTTGGCGGTAAATTTGAAAGTGCACGGACTTAATATTGTCTGAATTAACTTTAAAAAGTTAATTCATTCGAAAAAATTGAATAAAAAAAAAAAAAGAATTTCAGAAAGCTCATTTCTGCCCGGCCGGCTGCCGACCATGGGATATAACTAAGGTTTGCCCGTTCAGTACCCGGCCGGCTCCGGACTACGTGATTCGAGAAAAATATATCCCGTTCGGGAAAATGTCTACTCGGGGTGTTGAACATACTTTTGAATTAAGAAAGTATCTTTTTAATTTTATACAGAACATTATTTCCGCGAAATAAAGATACTTTCGATTTGATAGTATCTGATGTAGGTATTCAAACAATGACGCTTCTGAATACGGTCAAAAGAATATAATATCAGATCTACAGCATCTTTGATAGAAACGAAACCAAATTAATTATGAGTCATCTGTATTTTCTGCTATCAGTTCAAGATAGTTATTTCTTTATCAGGCAAAAGTTGGCAATGTAAAGAAATCTTTTTGCGTGATACACATTTCTAGCGGATGTGATATATATTCCCGAAAAATAAAACTCCCAAAATTATAAAATTTCCCGAAATATAAAAATCCCCAATTGGAAAATTCCTGGATATAAAATTCATGACAGTTTACAGTAACCCCGTATTTGACAATTCTTAACAAACAAAATTCCTGTCAGAAAATTGCCTAATTATAAAATACCTAAAACAGAAAATTCCAAAATGTAAACAATTAACAAATGTTTTTTGTTAGGGACAATTTATTTATTTGAAAGCAATAAAAATTAATTTTGTCTAGAAAAATTTCTTTCGATATTTCAAATTTACAAACAAATTTTTCTACATTTACTATCACAATCATTGAAAGGGTTATATTTATGAATAAAAAAAGTTGTTTCCACATGTGCATAATATTGAAAGAAAAAAATGTCTTTAATTTTCTCAAAAATCGAATTTTTTATTCCGTTCGAAGCGCACGTGTTTTTAAACATATTTCTAATTTGTAAAGAAGAATAAATATGTTTAATGTATGTTGGTCAATTTGATAAAAATCACACTGTTTTATAATTAAAATACACTAATTATGGTAATATTGTTTACTACTGTTAAACTAAATATTAATAGAAATTAATAAGCAGAAATATAAAACAATAATAATTATGTAAGAATTTTTTTTTTTTTGAATGTGTGTTCTCTAATGGATGTCCTGAATTATGGTCCTATTATTTTGATTTTCACTTGTTATTACAAATTTAAAATTTTGTTAGAAAATCAAGATTGTTTTTGACTTTTTTGCAGCTATTAAATTAAACTTTTTTAAGCAGCGCTTATCACGGTAAAAATTTATCAGTACAAAAGTAACGAACTTGTAGCTAAGTCACGTATACGGGATAAAAAAAAAACATGAAATCCGTACTTCTACGAAAAAAGTATGCATAAATTTCGAACTCTTTTACGAACTATTTGAATCTCCTATGAACAGTTCCTGAAGATTTTACACTTAAATATAAAAAGGGAAAAATTTTATCTGTACAATTTAATTTATGTTTATTTATAAATTCGCAACTCGGAGGATTCAAACCTTGGAACTGCTGACTCAACAGCTTCTAAGCATAAAGAAAAGTTCGTAAAGACACGAATTTGTGAATCTTTTCCAATCACTCGTAATATTTTTGTAATTATTTACGAAAAAAGGTGATACGCGGTTTTAGAATTGTCGCATCGAGTTCGTCAATTCGCTCTCAAAATTCGCAGATTATTTACGAAAATACATTAATGTCCGATGAATTTTTCTCATATCCGAGACCTAAATACTAGTTCATGATTTTTTAAAGTATATCTTTTTTCCATTTAGAATGATCGGATCGGGTTCATTCAGGGGTCAAATTTTAATACATGACTCATATTTTGATAAAATTTAAAAGCCAATGAATATTTTTTCTGAGTGTGTCGCATACTCTTTTTTGCGGTTTTCTTACGGAGCAATATGTACGAAAACTTTGATTAGAGTTACGTCTATTGACATTATATGTAAAATATGATCAAGCGCTTGCTTTTCGTTCTTACAGAAGTCATAAGAATAATTAATTTTTATCAAGTCAAGATGTTTTCAGAAAACGAAATATTACATCATGTTTTCATAGCATTAGTATTGTATCACCTTGAATAAAATTGAATGCCATCTTATTATCATGCCAGCTATGGCCATCCGCTATATTGCACCACGCAAATTTGAAACACTAAACTTATGTTTCAGGCATGAATTACCATATATGTATGCTTTGTGACTAAACCCTGATAAGCGATCTTAATATATAACTCAGACAATAACTTGCATCACTAGTAAGATTCCTGCAGCCTCTGCGAAATTCATTATACGAGTTTATGTAATTGAAACGTGTCTTTTCTCTGAAATACGGTTTTATCTTTTAAAATATGGTTAAACTCAAAATTACCTCTACCTTGGCGATTGTTTTGGCCTTCGCTTTAATTTTTCATGTCGCATCATCATCAAGGTTATTCAAACCTCGTCCAAGGAGACCGAGCACTAAATCCACATTAAAACTTGGAAAACATGTTCCTGGTGAGAGGTATCTCTACGGAAAACCTGTATACATTCCATTAAAATTTGGGTGGTTTGCTAAAGGCACGTGGACTTTCAAAGCACCACCTTTCACCGTGATTACGAGGGTCGAAGCTGAAAATCAAATGATACATCGCACTGGAGGAATAGTCGAGCGCGTCAATGGGGGTGTTGGAAAAACTTATGTGTCGCTTTATTTCAAAGGTTTGATTCATAAACCAGTGTATTATATTGTTAGGCTTTACGGCATTCATGTTTAGAAAAAAATTATTAAATAATATTGTACTGATATTCAATAAGGATGGTAATTATGTTTAAAACGTAGGTTACACAACTGGTCTTGGAGAAGTTTAATTCCATTGTCAAGAAATAAAAATGAAGTTGAGAAAGTGTGTTGTTTTATTTTTTTAATAATTTATTATTAAGTGAAGGTAGTTTGTTATTTACAAACAAAAAATGCTCATTAGAGTATCTCAAGGAATCTCGATAATTTTTGGCAGTTAATTTTTGAGAGAGCAAATCGTTGGTGAAATGCAACAGTATTAAAAGGCAAGATAGCCTCAAATATAAAAAAAAAATTAAAAAAATATTAAAATTAAAAAAAATATTTTATTCTTTTATCTGCTTACAGGATACTTTCCCCTTCTCTCGCTGTCATGCTTAAATGTCAACTAAATTAAAAGACCTCAATAAGAAAATCCAACTATTTTTTGTTTAAAATATATTATACTATTTAATGTAGAGAAAGATAATTTAAAAACGTAAAAAAATTATTTTCTATCTTGTCAAAAATAAGGTTTAGGTTTTTCTTCTATTTGACGAGTCGACTTTATCGATGTTTACAAAAAACATCCAACATCCAATTCTGCTGTTTTCAATTTTAAAATTAAATTATTCTATAGCTTCTATGGCTTCTTCTGTGGCTCTAAATCGTTACAACAATTGTTTTAAGAATGTTTTTTTAAACAAATAATTATATTTCAAGACTAAATAGTCATTTTTTAAATTAGAAACAGCAGAGTTGTAGAAAATATTTTCTTATAAAAAATGAGCCGTCATTTATTGAAATGCAATAATTGATAAAAAATTCACAATTTCCACACTTAATAACAAAATCTCGTCAAATTCTTAGAAGAGACAGATTTATTTATTAGAAAGCAGGCGATGACAATTAAAATTCAATCTACAGAACAATTCGAGGCGGTTGCCAAAAATTTGTTTTGCAAATTCATTATTTCATTGTTTCTCGGTGACAACTTTTCAGGTGTCAATAAAAATGCTACATTATTATAAAAAGAAAATATATTTTAAAATGTATGAAAGTAAAATCTTGCAAAATTAAAAACTACGCCTTATGAAATACTCCAAAAGTCACTTAATTAAAAATGGCACCTTATTAATGTTTTCAAAAGTTGCATAATTTTTACGAATTTAAACAAAATAGGAAATACAATACCAGAAAGAAATGAATGATTCCCAAAACCACTTGCTTGAAAAGTTTGTAAAGCTGCACTATATTGGTTTTTTTTTCTTTATGTAATTTGAAAACTTTTTTTAGAATAGTCAGAAATGCTGATTTTTGAATTATTTTTTTAGTCACCTTTCAAACCTTAAATATTTTTTTTAAATTTTAAGAATCACTAAATCCTTTCTGAAAATTTGTTTAATATTTTGTTTACATTTTTCAAAATTGTGAAACAAAGAAATAATGAGTTTAAAAAAAAATGTTAGTGGCCATCTTAAATTACTTAATTTATTAATTTATTTCTTTAATTAAATAACCGAAAAAATAGCCAAATTACAGTAATACTCTACTATAGTCGAGGTATAATCATTTAATAAATTCAATCTGAAGCTTGTAAAAATTGTCGCAATACATAATTCCAAACACGCTATGACCTCTATCGTGCAAGTCATTCGCCGTATTACATATTCGGTTTTACGATAAAAAATGATGTATTACCTAGCCATCTTCCAGGTGCACATAAATTAAGGCTTTCAAGCAATTCCTTGCATGTTATACTTCCATTTACAATTTTGCGTGAGAATAGGAGATGTTGCGCTTTCCGTTATGAGTAATACGTGCATTGGAAGGACCTAATCTTTTAGCAAACCATATAAAAAATTCATGTTGAACTCTTTCTGATCTTTTAATATGTCATACGTGATATGGGCACCATACCGGAGAATAATACATTAAAATAGTCAAACGTTTTAAGAGCTTTCCGAACGAAATAATCATAATATGGCAAAAAAGACAACTTATCGTCCATAATTATTCTAAAGTCCTAAATTTCATGGACTATTTTCAGGTCTATCTCATCAATCTTATAGCGATAACCATTGGGCTACAATCAGTCAGACGAAATACACATAGAATAAGTCAACTTGTAGTTCCTAAGTCCAAACATGTTGCCCTACCGACAATGAAGTCATGCTGCTCATCCACTAAATTATTCACACTCCAGACGAATATTTTGTCTTTGACTATGCTCTGAAATACCTTGACAATTGTATTAATAATATTAACTAGTCTGCTTTTTTTAAAATCAGTTTTAGCAATCGCTTTACAGACAGGAGCAATGTAGCAAAATTGCCACTGCTGCGGAAAGACTCCAGTGGATAGGAATTTTCTATATAGAAGCAACACTCGTTTAGCCATAGCGTATCAATTACTCTTTAAAAATATAAGCGCTATTCCGCCGGGACCGGGTCCTTTATTACTTCTAATAATGCAATGTTTATACTACCAGCGTCTAGAGATGGTTCTTTATTAGTTGTGTGTTAAGGGGGATCAGCATTTACAAACGCATAAGACAAATTTTTATCAACATGCTCTACTCGACTGTCCCGAAGAAAATTGTCGTAAAACCGATTTCCGGAAACAGAGTATATCAACATTTTTATTCTCCTGTAGAGTGTTGTAACTTTTCTGAGCTATCGTGTTCTGTTCTATCGACAATGTTCACGCCTAGAG
>JAAAKG020012914.1:0-20861 GCA_010014905.2 Druon quercuslanigerum | reverse complement strand
GTATAAAGGAACATGAGAGTAAAGTCAGACTAAAACATTTCACGCAATCAGCACTAGCTGAACATCATATCGAAACAAGACATAAAATTTTATTTTGGTAAAACAACCGTCATCGCTGAAACACACAATATTTTCCCAAGAAAACGTAGAGAAGCAATCGAAATCTTAAAGCACTCTAATAACATCAATAGGGACAACGGTTATAATACCAATCCGATTCGGCTTTCCGTCCTCCCGTATTTTTTAAATAAGACTTGATTGGCCAATCAGGTGCGTTCTGTCTCCATGGTAAGGTGCTCTGGCCAATCACAGGCATCGTCAGCCCTGAAGAAGTGAACTGCAATGTTCACGAAACGTCGGTAAAATTCGTAGATTTGTACACGATTGAAATCCGAAATATCTCTTTTATTAATATTTTTTTATAGTTTAATTGGAATGAATCTGGATATATGCAAATAAAAAATGTTTAATAGAGTAGACTCGTACAAACAGGATTGCAGCCCAACCTAAAAATTTTTGTGAAAGAATTAATAATTATCCAGATTAATCACTTTTACAAGAAGTAAGTTTCATACAAGTTTTCGAATTAAAGAAATTTTATTTGACTAACTCAAAATTTCTTTCCTTGAAACCAATTCTTGCTTAAACTCAAACATAATTTCAGTTTAATATGGAATCAAAAAAATGTTGTCTTATTTTAAATAAAGTTTTTACTCAAATTCAATAAATTTTATTCGATTAAAAAAAATGTTTGAATTGGAGCGACTAGTACGTACTGGGTAATACCCAGTACGTACTAGTCGCTCCAATTCAAATTCGATTTTTCCTTAATTAATAAAAAATTGAGTTAAATTATAGGTCATTCCACGGGAGATTTGCCCCCAAAATTTTTTTGCGTGAAATTAATTTTTGTTCGTTCTTTTTTGAATTTCCGAAACTTCTTAATAAATAAAACTGAAAAATTTTCATAAATACATGAGACATTTTCATAAATAGAGATTGCTAAAGAAGGATCTAATTTTTTCAATTTTTTGCGGATTAATATTTCTAACAGATTTCAAAATATACTGTAAAATTTCAAAGTACAAAAATGAATAGTTGTGTGCCACATAAGACAACCATTTATCAACATCTATTCATTTCTCCACGTTAAAATTTTTACAGTATATTCTCGAATTCATTAGGAATATTAATCCACAAAAAGAAGTAAACAAAATTATGTACTTTTTTAGTAATCTCTATTTGTTTATAAAAATGTTTAATTTATTTATAAAAATTCAATGGAGCTATTTTTCAGTATACTTTATTTCGAAAGCCGGGACCAACACATATTAGATATAATGTTTGAAATTTTGTTAATAAATACTTTTTCATATCATATTGAAATAAAAAAAGACGTATTAAATATTTTTCAACAAAGAACGAAAAAAAATATTTCATGAAAAAAATATGGGGGTAGGGGTAAATCTGCCATGGAATAACTTTCATACTTTTTGGGGAAAAAAATAGAGTTGATTAATATAATTTTCATTTTTTAAAAATTAGCACACTCCCCTTCACTTTGGCGAAAAGGAAGTGGAATTTCGTCTCTATTAATTTCTTGCACGCGCCATCCAGTTAATTCCGACAGACTTGAAAATAACATCTGGAAATGATACTATGTGCAAGAAAGAGGGAAGTATTCACTTTGAAATACATTTGAAGTCTACAATATTGCACTAAGTCTGTGAGATGAAGATTTCTCCTGGATCATACAGAGAGACGTTTGGAAGAGACAACTCAGTGCTGTAGGTAACCAAAACAAAGTGATGGTTTCAGCCAGCCCTAATTGCTTTTGAATGCTATGAAACCCCCAGAGAAAAATTAGAATTCTATTAATAAAGTAAAGTAAGAGAAGAGAAAAAATTATTATTTCAGGGCTTATTTCTGAAACGCTTCTACATTAAAAAAAACTGAAGTAATTTTGAGTAAAAAATGGACATTAGAGTAACGCTTAAAAACTAAATTTGAACTTTTTTAATTGGTACTTCTTTAATTTTTGACTTGTGAGGAAAGAAACTCACCGGCATTGTCTCAAATTTTTGCACCTATAGAATAAATTTTCAAAAACTCGAAAGTTGTAAAAACTTCCAGAAACCACTGCAACTATTTTTTTTTTAATTTAGAGCATTTAATTTTCTACTGTAAATGTTAGCTTCTTAACAAAATACTTGAATTCCCAAATAAATAATTGAATTTTTTAAATAATGATTAAATTTTCAAACTAATAAGATAAATTCCCAACAAAAAATGTCAGTCTTTACATTTCAATTTTAAAAAAAATTTATACGAAAAAAAAATTTTAAACCTATAATATTAATTTTCAACAAACAAAGATTTTTTACACATAGAAATAAATAAAGCTTACGTAAATTGTTGAAATCGTAAGCAAAGAAGAATTTTATTTACAATAATTGAATTTTCAAACAAGAAATATGAGTTTTTAGCAAAAACATATTTTTCCACGAAACTGATGCATTGTTACCCAATAAAAATGACCTTTCAAACAAAGAAATTTTTTTAGCAAAAAAGGAGAATTTTTAACTAAAAACATCAACCTTAAAAAAATGTAAGAGCTAAATTTTCAGTTAAAAAAAATAATTTTAAACAAAGCAAGCCTTTTACACTAAAAAATATTAATTTTTAACAGCGCAGCTTAATTTTTACCCAAGTAGTTGAATTTTCAATTACAAAAAGAATAATTTGCAACAAAATGGCTAATCTTTCAACCAAAGAGATAAAAAATTTAACTAAAAATATAACTCTTACAAAAAAAAGATTTTGAAGAAAGCGATTCAACCAAATCTTTAAAACAAAATACACTTAACTTCCAGGTAAGTCAAAGCTCAGTTATGTCAAGGATCAGATATATCAAAACGCACCACCCAGTTAATTCTCATTTTACATCTCCTACACTTAGCAATACGTGACCCAATAGATATTGGTGGTGTTAAGGGTAATTTGACGTAACTGAACTGTTTTCATTTCAAAGGCTGTGAGTTAACTGGAAGTTGAGTGTAGTTGAATTCAGATGAATTTTGAAATAACGAGGATAAATTAAAACGAAAATTATTAAATTTTGTTTGAAGGGGATTATGGTTGACTGTGAACAGGAGTGTGTTGGGTTAATCTTAACACTACATTAAGACACTACAATCACTGTTCACTAGATTTATAGACACGGTTAGCCAAAGAGATACACACATGAGAATGCTAGGATTAAAATGGACAAGAGGATGACGAACGAAGGCGGGCTACACAAAAAAATAGACCACGATTAAAAGCGATTAAAACGATTAAAACGATTAGAACGACCAAGCGTCGTCTTGTTTCAGAAATGCTTCCATTTGCATCTTCCACGTATTATAATTTTCTTAGTTTCGAGAATCTATTCGCGCAAGATTTCCCGAAGCCATTTTTGCTTTGGTAGCACGATGATGCGACGCACCGATTTACACTCTAAACAAAATTTGTCACAAGATTTCGTAGTTTCCACAAATCACCACTTATTTCAATATTCTGGGCCCATAATCTGTAAGAAGAAGTATGATTTATTAACACGTTTGGCAAAAGAGATACACACATGTGAATGCTAGGATTGGAATGGACAAGAAGATGGCGAAGGCGAGCAATACGAAAAAAAGCTGAAGGCGTGTACTCATTTTAGATATAGTAGGCATTACTATAAAGGCGTATGAGAATCGGAATTCAAAATAACCTTAACACTTCCCCTCGAGACGATGTTAACCTTTTTAAAATGATCTCAAATTTCTGAATCCAAGTTGTTCCACACAATGCTGATGTTTCGGTCTTGATAACCCTTTACTTAACACATCGGCAGCCATGTCTTTCGTCGAGATGTGTTTCAGCTGCCACTCCTTGTTCAACAACGTTTCGCGTACGAGGTGATGTCTGACATCGATATGCTTGCTTCTGGGATTAATGTTTGGATTCTCAGCAAGTCTTTGCGCTCCCATCATATAGTTGAATACCTTGGTTTTAGCCAGCTTTTCAAATCCTAATTGAAATAAAAATCCTCGCAGATAAATGGTTTCCTTGGCAGCTTCAGTCAGTCCCATGTACTCCGCTTCTGTCAATCAAAGGGCTACTGTTGGTTGCTCTTCTCGGCTTATAGATCAGTCACAGATCGGCAAAACTCTTCAAGTAGCTTAATGCACGATTTGCTGCATTCTAATGAGCTTATTCAAAACATGTACTGAACTGGCTTAAAACACTGACGGCATGAGATATATCAGGTCTCGTTGCTACTGCTAAATACGCCAGTGCGCCCACCAATTCGCCATACGGAAGTTTCCTTTCTTCTATGTCCGGATCCTGTTCCAGTTTTGTCAGCTTCAGGTTCACGTCCGGGGGGGGGGGGGGATCCACAGGCTTTGAATCAGTCATCCCAAAGCGTTCCAGTACGTCTTGTACGCTTCCTCTTTGGTGCATCGAGATCTTCGTTTCTTCTCGAGTAAATTCATTTCCGAAACAGCACTCAGGCTCACGGAGATCTTTTATCTCGAACTTTTGCGAAAGATAATCCCTCAATTTCGCCATTTTGGAACTGTATCGTGAAAGAACCAAGATATCGTCCACGTAGATGGCAATAAGAAGCGAATCTTTCCCTCATACTAGCTCCTTCCGGCCTGTCGTAGACCGTAAAGAGATTTGTTCAGAAGGAATACCTTGCTTCCGGTTTCCAGCTGCTTCAGCATCAGTTCTTCCTTGTTCCCAATTTTTCTGCTACTCATTTCTGGCTGGGCGATCATTTGCAAGCCTTCAGTTAGCAATTGAGGGGTATCCATGTAAATTTCTTCTTCTATCTTTCCATGCAGGTCCAGCTGCCTGATTGTCACTCCGTACTCTGATGCGAGAGCTACTAGTAAATGAATAGAGCTAAGACGAGCTACCGGCGCGAAAGTTTGATTAAAATGAATCCCTGGCCTCTGAGCAAAACCTCGTGCCACAATTATCGCTTTTCTTCTGTCCAGTGATCCATCCGGTTCATACTTATTTTGTAGAACAACGCGCCTACCGATCACTTGTCGATCTTTAGGATGTTTGAACAACTTCCACGTGTCACTTTTCAGAATGGACTTCGTTTCATCCGCTATAGCATGAAACAAGTCATCAGCATCGGGACGAGAGATTGCCTTTTTTAAAGGAATCTCAGATGTAAAAGTTTCCTCTGATTCCACATGCATGACCTCGGTCCGTGGTGGATGATATTCCTTTCGAGGTCCTCCCGACTGTCCTGTCAAGAGTATTTACGCTTCGTTTCCCTGGATCTCGTTCTCGACGTATGATGCTTCGAACTCGTTCTCGACGTCTTCTTCCTCGCCACCCTCGTTCCTATAATCAGCATCTTGCGCCTCAATGACAGAAACGTCGTTCCGATGATTTTCGTTTGGTTTCGTCGATAAACTCAGAAGGTCTGACATCATGTTTCCGCTGATCTAGGACTTTCGGTGTAAATTCTTCGTAGCTATTTTCTGCAGAAGCTTCAGTTCTCTTTCCAAAGACGACGTCTCTCGTAATTTCAACTTTTCTTTCTTCAGGAATCCATACTGTATACCCTTTAGACTCGTCAGTGTAACCTAGAAAAAATCCTTTCTTCCCTCGTTCCTCGAGTCTCCCCTTACCAGGACCTCTGTTTAGAATGAAGACGTTGGTGCCGAATTTTCTTAGGTGGCTCACGTCTGGAACTTTTCCAGTCCCAGCTTTGTACGGAGTCCTTCCATCCAGGTTGCTAGTTGGACATCTGTTTCGAATATAGTTAGCAGTCGAAACTGCTTCAGCCCAAAACGAAGACGGCAGACCTGACTGTATGAAGAGGCATTTCGCCATTTTCAGAAGAGTCCTATTTTTCTTATCTGCTATCCCAATTAGTTCAGTATTGTAAGCAACGGTTAGTCTTCGCTGGATTCCGTTCTTCTTTAAAAACTCGTTGAATTCTTTATTGAGATATTATTTTCTGTTATCGGTTTGAAGACTCTTAACTTTCTTTTCTTTCTGATTTTCGACCAATACCTGAAATTCTTTGAATTTCTTAGAAGCTTCGCTTTTCTTTTTTAGAAATCGTATCTCGCACCACTTTGAAGTATTGTCGATGAAATTCATAAAATATTTAGATTTTTCCTTTGATTCGACTCTCATTGGGCCACAGAGATTAGAGTGAACTAAATTCAGTAGTTCTGATTTCCTCTCCGATTTCTTGGGAAAAGGGGTCACAGTCTTTGTCTGTCATTTTTGAGCCAGAAAGCAGGTTTTCGCGGAGATCAGGGAGGTGCAGCACATTGTTCAAGTTGACGTTCTTCATCCTTCCGTCAACATTGGTGGCAAACGTAACCGTTCCCTTTCATTTGATTTCTGTGGAGTTATTACTTACTAAGTTAAGCTTATCGCGTCTTATTTTCCGCTCGTAAGGCCACATGGGTCTCAGTAAAAAATTCGACGGTACACCAGCTCACGTTTTCGGCGTTTTTTGCCTCTTGTCAAAAGTTTTTGCGTTTATTTTTACATTAGGAACCCTTATGGCCGTATTTCCGGTACTGGTGACAATGAAACTCAAATTTGCTAGTTTTAGCACTTCTTTCACTGCTTCCAGCCGATTCTCCCTTATTTGAACTTGAGAACTTATTCGCGAACTTTCTTCGATTATTTTCATGCGAAGTGTTTCCGATGACGGTAATTCATCACGAGACTCGATCGCGTATTTAAAATTTTCAAAACAAGGGCTTAGGCTGTACATGAGCATAAATGCTAACAAATCCTCATTTATTTCCATTCTTATCTCATTTAATTTGTCGACGGCATACAAAAATTTCCGAACGTGCTCGCGCGCAACGTCACCGTCTTCCATCTTTTGAAGCATCAGCTGTTTCAGCAGGGTAGCTTTTCGCGCTGGCCCCTTCGACTGATAAATGTTTTCCAGCGTCAACCACACTTCACGATATGTACTACACCCTTCCACTTTGTTTAATTCCGAAGGATGTATCGACAACATTAAGTTCGATTTTTCTTTGTTGTCGTTCGAGATCCCCGCATTCACCTCGTTTTCCGTCGCGCCCGGATTTTATTGTCGATTTCGGTTTTTGGCCATTAATGCAGACCCACGCGTCGTTTTGTATCAGTAATGTTTCCATTTGCATCTTCCACGTATCATAATTTTCTTAGTTTGGAGACTCTATTTACGCAAGAATCTCGGAAGCCATTTTTTCTTTGGTAGCGGATGATGCGACGCACCGATTTAACCTCTAAACAAAATTAGTCACAAGATTTCGTAGTTTCCGCAAATCACCACTCATTCCAATATTCTGGGCCCATAACCTGTCAGCAGTAGTTTGTTGGATTACCCTGAATACTACAATAAAACACTACAATCACTGTAGACTAGATGAGAATGCTAGGATTAGAATGGACAATAACATAGATATAGGAGGCAGCACTATAAAAGCGACTGTGGATCGCCCGGTAAATTCAAAATAACCTCAAGATTGATTTTACAGATGAAAATACTAATTCTTAAACAAGAAATATGTTTATACGAAAAAAGTTTAACCGCTGGCGATCAAGAGGGGATACGCCCAAAACGCCGTCGTTTAAGTTGGCCCCTACGACATATTTTTTTCAGGTCAATTTTTAATTTTTTAATAACATATTCCAATAGAAAATTTTATTGCGCAGATTTTTAGTCCTATAAATAAATTTTTATAAGTTCTACATTAATATGAATTTTGCAACAAAAACTTCAGAAAATATGCACCGTCATATAGCGAAACTAACTGTATTCATAGAATTTTAATTAATTGTTACTAAAAATTTACTAGGATTTTTATTCTTCTCATGGCGTAAATTAGATATTGAAAGTTCCAAGCGCTTCGGGAGTAGAACGAATTTTCAGAAAATTAAAATTAAGGGTCACCTAAACTTTTGTTAGGATTCAAGGAAGTTTTTCGAAAAATATCAGACAATTATTTTTTATGGTTTTAAAGTCACAATTGATTCAAGATAAAAATTTTCAAATTATTAAATCTTTTGTTTTACATTTTTCCCCGACGGAAAAGTAAACGTTTATGACAATTAAAAATTGGAGAAAGCAACTACTTTTTTGTTTACTACTAATCTTAAACTTAAAGATTTTCCAAGAAGTTGTCCACCTCAAATCTGACTAAAATCGGCTAAAAGAAAAGATGTGAATAGTCTTTTTAATTTTCTGAGCACCCCTGGAAAAAGATTCTTTGAAAATTATTTGTCGAAATTTACTCAAAATAATTCTGCCGAAGACAACACTGACGACAGTTATGAAAATGATTAAATTATTTATAAAGAAATCGTACAAGTTATTCTATAAATATTATGTAAGTTTTAATTTTTATGATTTGTTATTAAAAAATAACAAAAAAATGTAAATTATAATGTCTTAATTATTATTTTGGTGGCCGGCTTGACCTTCCAATCGTCCGCTGTTATACAGACGTTGATATTGCAGGACGAGCTAGCACGCGTACGGGACAGGGCTGAGATCTTAAATCAATTGTGACTTTAAAACCATAAAACATAATTGCCTGATATTTTCCAAAAAAATTCCTTAAATCCTAACAAAAGTTTAGGTGGCCGTTAATTTCAATTTTCTGAAAATTCGTTCGACTCCCGAAGCGTTTGAAACTTTTAATATCTAATTTACGCCATGAGAAGAAAAAAAATCGTTGTAAATTTTTAGTGACAATTAATTAAAATTCTATAAGTACCTTTAGTTTCTTTATATAATGGTGCATATATTCCGAATTTTTTCAAAATTCCTATTAATGTAGAACCTATGGCGAGTTGAACACAAAAATTTCGTATTTTACGATTGCAGAAAAAGTAACATTTTCTTGATTATTTTTAAAACTAATAAGGTTATCACATTTATTTGTAGGACAAAAAAGATGCGCAAAAAAATTTCCTAATGGAATATGTTATTGAAAAATTAAAATTCAACTTGAAAAAAATATGACCCAGGTGCCAACTAAAACGATAGCGTTTCGGGCGTATCTTTGATCGCCAGCGTTCAATTGAATGTTCAATCAAAAAAATCGAATTTTTAACCACAAAGACTGAAATTTCTCTTCAAACAGATGAATTTTTCTTTAAAAAAGAAAATAAAATTTTCCAAGAAATAGGTAAATTTTCATACGCAAAAGATTCCAGATGACTTTTCAAGATCTAAACAGGATTTTTTCCATAAAAAAATTTCAACCAAAATGTATGAGTTTCTAAAAAAATTCTTGAATTTTCAATTAAAAAGTTGCATTTTTATCCAAGAAAGACGTCATTTCTACTAAAGTAGGTGAATTTTAAAATAAAAAAGACAATCTATCAAAAAAGTGTTGAATTTTGAACCGAACAGTTACATTTTTATTCAAGAAAGATGAAATTTTTTTTCGAAACGTATGAAATTTAAAAAAAATGTTTTAAAAAAAGTTAAATTTTTATACAAAAAATATTCCTCTTCACTTCCCAACATCCAAATAAGAATGGTAAACAATATATTAATTTTCTGCTAAATACTCGAAATTTTTACCTGAAAGTATGACTTTTTTAACCAGATTGTTAAATTTTCAATCAAACAGCTGCATTTTTGTCCAAGAAAAATAATAATTCTAATAAAAAAGGTGAATTTATGAGTCAAAAAGGCAAATTTAAAAAAAGGTTGAATTTTCATCCCCAAAAATTTCAATAGACTTTTCAGCACAAAAATGCGAATTTTATACAAAAAGTAATCTTTCTAGGAAACAATTCAATTTTCAAAAAAAAATTGAACTTTTGTTCAAGATAGATGCAATATTCGTTAACAAAAAGATAAACTTTTAAACCAATGAGAAAATTTTTCAAAAAAAAAACAGTTTTCGTTTTAAACAGATTTTAGTTGACTTATCGGCATCAAAATATGAATTTTAAACAGAAGGTTAATGTTCTGAAAAGAGTTGAATTTTTAACCAAATAAGACGAATTTTTATGAAACAGTTTATTCGAAAACAAAAAGGATTTTTTTTAATTTCTCTTTTTGATGTAATAGATCATCCGTTTTAGTAGAGTTTTCATTTTTCCTGGGCACAAATGCAACTTTTTGATTGAAAATTTGACAATCTGATTTAAAAGTCATACTTTTTGTTTAAAAATTCGACTATTTAGCAGAAAATGAACTTATTGTTTACAATTATTATTTTAGTCTTGGCAAGGGAACTAGAATCTTTTGTTATGAATATTTAATTTTTTTAAATTGTTCTTGCTTTACATTCATCTGTTTTAAAAGAAAGCTCATCTTTCTTAAATAAAAATACAACTGTTTGTTAGAAAATTCAGCTATTGTGTTGAAAAGTCATACTTTTTGGTTTAAAATTCTTCTATTTTGTTGAAAATTTAACTATTTTCAAGAAGTTTTACTTTTTGTTCAAATTTAATATTTTTGTGTTGAAAAGAGAACTGAAAGCATTTCTGGATGAATTAAAAAAAAAAGATTTTTGAAAATTAAAAATTCACCTGTTTTAAGAGAAATATTTGATCTTTTTTGGATAAAAATACAACTGTTTGTTTAAAAGTTAACCTATTTTTTTTAGAAAGTGATACTTTTTTGTTGAAAACGTGTTGTTTCAAATTGTTTAAAATTTTGTATTTTATTACAAATTTCTCTGTTTAAGTAAAAATTTCATCTGACTTGGATAAAAACGTAAGAGAAATGATAGAGAATTCAACTATTTTTTTAAAAAGATTTCATTGAATCAGTTTGTTGAGAAATAATTTTTTTTAAGATTTATATTTTTGGTTAAAAATTTATCTCTTGGCTGGAAATTTAAACGATTTTGTTGAAAATTAATTAAACTAAATAAATTAAATTACCTTAAAATTTAAAACTAAATTTATTTAAATAAATTAATTGAAATTAGTTAAACTACATTATTAAAACTTTATTTTGCCTTTAGTTGAAAATTTAACTCCTTGGTGAAAAAGACTTTTTTTGTTTCGTGAAAAATTAATTTTTTGCTATAAAGTTATATTTTGTGTTTGAAATTGCAAATTTTATAGAGAGAAATTTGTCTTTTGGCTTAAATGTTCTACAATTTACCTAAACATTTTATTTCTTTCTGGAGAGAAAAATCTTTATTTCTTGAAAATTTTTATCTTTTCTTTGTATAAATTCAATCTCTTTTGATTGAAATATAAACTAGGACACTTTTTTATTGGAAAGTTATTTTTTTGGGTTGAAAATTCAACTATTATGTTAAAAATCTAATTATTTGTTTGACAATTTAAGTATTTTGTTAAAAACCCATCTTTTACAGTAGTAAAAAAATTTTTTGTTTAAAATAAATTAATAAATTTGAAAATTTTATATTTGTATCTAAAATACTCTTTTATTCCTTTTATAAAATATTTTATGTTTAAAGTATAACAGGATTAAAATGCATGTATTTTAATGTCAATGATCAAGGAAAATGAAAAATTATATAAGGAAAAACAGGAAATTTTTGAAAATCTTCCATTTTTAAGCTTCACCCTAATGCCTATTTTTTCTGAAAATTATCTACCTTTTCAGCTTTTCCCAAAAAAATCTATTTCCGCAGGAAGGCTGAAAATAGTTTTCAAACTTGTTCAAGGACAAGACGTGTTTTGTTAAAAGGGACTTGAATGTTTACTATTCTCAAAGTGGGTGGAGAAGCATCTGATGCTGTCTTGTCAGCGTTAGACTCAGTTTTTAGATTAAGACGCCCACTTCCGACAAGAGTGTCTATTAGTCCCTTCTAAGAGGGAATTTTAGTTGGAACGAGAAATTACGAAATTAATTTGCAAATTATATTATAATACGGACTAACAACCCGAAAAATAAGCTCATTTTAATTGGTCACTAGGGTGGGCCAAATTTATAGGGGAGCCTGGTACACACTGGATAGAAGTGCATATTGGATAATGCCCATTTTCTCATCATACTAATAATATTAATCTATTCCAATATTTTTTTACAAGAAGTTGAAGCAGCTCACTTTTTCTATAAATTATTGTAGTAGGTAATTATTATTCCTTTTATAAATAATCGATATTTTCCAGTGTGCACTAGTATCCTATCAGCCTTTTTTTTTGTCTCAAAAAAAAAATAAATAAAAAAGGGGAAAGAAAAATAAGAAAGCAACCAACCAAATCTCCTTCCTTCTCTTTTTTATTTCTTTCGTCCTTTTTATTTTTATTATTATTAAATCACAACAAAAAACATCTTTTAAATATAACAACAACATTTTTATTTACAGATTTTTGGTTTTTGTGATTTGATAAAAATAAAAAAGTCGAAAGAAATGAAAAAAAAAATAAGGGGATCTGGTTAGTTGCTTTCTCATTTTTCTTTCCTCTTGTTTATTTTTGTCCAAGGAGAAAAATTATTTTATTTTTTAGGAGAAAAAAGTGTTTTCTTTATCTTTTTTTCAAGTTTGAATAGAAACATATTATGTTGGTTGTCTAAATTTTGTTGCATTAATTTTATTATTGGACGTTAAAAAGGATTTTAAAACTGATTTTAATCCTATTTAAATTTCATCAACTTTGACATAAGTGTTTGTTATTAGACAATTTAAATATTTTTAAACATTTTTAAAAAGTTGATATTTCAAACAAAAAATTTAATTTTATATAAAAAAACAGCTTAATTTTATATTCAAACTATAAATTATTAACAAAAAATAGTTGAAACTTGCAAATTTAATTATTCTAATATTTTATTTATTTAATTATTTTAATTATCATAAAGAATTCGTTGTTTGAATTTTTCCAAATAAATAACTATCATATAGATATAGTAAATATCATTTAGAATTCAATTTCAATCTAAAAGAACAAATATTCAAAATCAAAAAATAATTTTAACCAAACAGTGAAATTAAGAATCATATTATTGAACTTCGAAGCAAAAAAGAATTTTTTTAACAAAATAGCATAACTTTTAACCAGTCAGTTCAACTTTCAAACGAAAAAAAAAAAAACAATTTTTGCCAAGAAAGTTGAATTTTCAACAAAAAAGTTAATTTTTAACCCCAACAGATGCGTTTCTAGTCGAATCTTTAACAAACAAAAATATTTAATCAACAAAAATGAATTTGTAACCAAATCGTTGAATTTTCAATTAAAAACTATTTTTTTCAACTATTAGTTGAATTTTCAACGCAAATATATGATTGTTTAACAAAAAAGTTATTTTTTATTGAATAGTTAAGTTTTCATAAAAATAGTTTAATTTTTAATTTAAAAAATTATTTTTCAACCAAAATTTATATTAAAAAATTTTTTTTAAACCAAATATTTTAATTTTCTACCAAATAGATAAATTTGTAGAAAACATGTTAAATTTTTAAAGAAATTGTCAAAGTTTTTAACAAATTAGACAAAATATCAACAAAAAGTTGAGTTATAGAAAAAAATATGAATTTTTAATTGAAAAAGTTCAGTTTAAAACAAATAGTTAAATTTTTTTCTAAATTTGTGAATTTTCAAATAAAAAAACAATTTTCTGCAAAAAAGTTTAATATTTAATCAGAAAAAAAGAATTTTAAACAAAAAAGATTACTTTTTATCAAATAGTTCATTTTTAATCAAAAATAGTTGAATTTTAAAAATAAAATATCAGTTTTTCACACAAAAAAAATTAATTAATTAATTAGTTAATGAATTTTTCCCGTTTTAGGTGAAAATTTACCTACTTGGTTGAAAGTTGAATTACTTTGTTAAAAACTAACTTTTCTAGTTGAAGATTCGTTATTTTAGTTTAAAATGGATTGGTTTAAACATTTACTATTTACTTGAAAGTTCAATTAAATATTTTCTAAAAATGTCGTTTTTCATTTTTGTAAAAAAATAAGATTGTTACCACAAAATCCATTGTTTTGGTTAAAAAGTGAACTATATTGTAAAAATTCGTCCTTTATGTGGAAACTTAGTTTTTTAAATGGAAAATGTGAATATTTCATTTTTGATTCAAAATTGTTTTTTTTTTTTGTTGAAAGTTCAACTATTAAGTTAAAAATTTATTAATTTTATAATAAATTAGTCCATTTTGGTTGAAATATATGTAAATATGAATTTATAAATGTTCTTGCTTAAAAATGCATTTTTTTAAAAGTTGAATTATTTTGTTAAAAATTCGTCTTTTTCGGTAAAATATATATATATACTTCGTTAGAAATTCGTTTTTTGTCTTCTAAAGATTGTACTATTTAGTTCAACTTTTTTCTCCAATTTTTGTAAAAAGTTTTCTTTCAGTTAAAGATTTTTCATTTTAGCTGAAAATTCTTCACTTTAATTAAAAGTTCATTCAAAATGAAAATTCAAAATTACCCTATTTCAGTTCAAGATTTATAACATTAGTTAAAAATTTATCTTTTTCTTTGAGAGTGTAACTCCATTGTTGAAAATTCTTTATTTTTAGAAAATAAAGCAAATAAATTTTTATCCAAACAGTTTACTTTTCTACCAAATCGTTTAATTTTTAAGCCAAGAAGACGAATCTTCTACAAAATTATTACATTTTACACAAAAAATATGTATTTAAAAAAAAAAAAAAATTAACTTTAAACCCAGTTGTTGAACTTAGAACCAAAAAATACGAATCTTCTAAAAATCACTTAAACTTTTAATAAAAAATATTAATTTAAAATAAAAATTTTAACCAAATAGTTTACTATTCTAAAAAATTGTTGAATTTTTATGCCCAGAAGACGAATCTTCTGCAAAATACTCAAATTTTAAATAAAAGATATAAATTTTCAAATAAAAAAAGTTTTTAACTAAATTTTCAAATATAAACCCAAAACGATGTATCTCCTACAAAATACTTCAATTTTCAAATAAAAAATATGACTGTTTTAAAAAAGGCTCGTTGCTCGTTTCAAACAAAAAATATGAATTTACAACCACAAAAATCAACTTTCTACCAAATTGTTGAATTTTCTACAAAAAAATACGAATCTTCTAAAAAACACTTGAATTTTTAATAAAAAATATGAATAAAAAAATTCAACCAAGAAGTTTACTTTTCTAACAAACGGTGAAATTTTTAAACCAAATTTTGAATATAAACGCAAAACGATGAGTCTTCTATAAAATACTTTAATTTTTAATAAAAATACGAATTTGTAAGAAGAAAGGGCCCATTTTTAAAAAAATTTTTGATTTTTCAACCGAAAAAACGAATCTTCTGAAAAACACTTGAATTTTCAACCCAAAAATATTAATTTTCAATAAAAAAATCAATTTTCAACCAAATAGTTTACTCTGCTAATAAATTGTTGAATTTTTAAGCCAAGAAGATAAATCTTCTATAAAATATTCAAATTTCAAATAAAAGATATAAATTTTCAATTAAAAAAGTTTTTAACCAAATTTTTGAATATAAACCCATAAAGACGAATCTTCTATAAAATACTTCAATTTTCAACAAAAAATATGAACTTTTAACAAAAAAGCCCATTTTCAAAAAAATTGTTGAATTTTTAACCTAAAATACGAAACTTCTAAAAACCCTTGAACTTTTAATACGAAATATGAATTTATAAAAAAATTTCAACCAAATAGTTTACTTTGATAACAAATTGTTGAATTTTTAAGCCAAGAAAACGAATCTTCTAAAAAATATTCAAATTTTAAATAAAAGATATAAATTTTCAAATGAAAAAAGATTTAACCAAAGTTTTGAATATAAACGCAAAACGATGAATCTTCTATAAAATACTTTAAATTTCAATAAAAAATAGGATTTTTTAAGAAAATAAGGCCCATTTTTAACCAAATTGTTGAATTTTTAACCAAAAAAATACGAATCTTTTAAAAAACACTTGAATTTTTAATAATAAATATGAATAAAAAAAATTCGACCAAATAGTTTCCTTTTTTAACAAATTGTTAAACTTTTAAGCCAAGAAGACGAGACTTCTTCAAAATATTCAAATTAAAAAAAAAGATATTAATTTTAAAATAAAAAAAGTTTTCAACTGAATTTTTGAATATAAACCCAAAAAGATGAATCTTCTAAAAAATGATTAAATTTTTAGTAAAAAATACGAATAAAAAAATTCGACCAAATAGTTTAATTTTCTAACAAATTGTTAAACTTTTCAGCCAAGAAGACGAGTCTTCTTCAAAATATTCAAATTTAAAAAAAAAGATATGAATTTTGAAATAAAAAAAATTTTAACTGAATTTTTGAATATAAACCCAAAAAGATGAATCTTCTAAAAAATACTTGAATTTTCAACCAAAAAAATACAAATCTTCTAAAAAACACTTGATTTTTTAATAAAAAATATGAATGTAAAAAAAATGTCAACCAAACAGTTTACTTTTCTAACAAATTGTTAAATTTTTAAGCCAAGAAGACGAATCTTCTACCAAATATTTAATTTTGAAATAATAGATATAAATTTACAAATAAAAAAAGTTTTTAAGCAAATTTTTGAATATAAACCCAGAAAGATGAATGTTCTGCAAAATAACTCAATTTTCAATAAAAAATTTGAATTTTTAACAAAAAAAGCCCATGTTCTACCTCAAATACGAATCTTCTAAAAAACACTTTAATTTTCAACCCAAAAATATGAATTTTCAATTTAAAAAATCAATTTTTAACCAAATAGTTTACTTTTTTACCAAATTGTTGAATTTTAAAGCCACGAAGACGAACTTTTTACAAAATACTTTCCTTTTAAACAAAAAATTTAAATTTTTAACAACATAAATTAATTTTTAACCAAATTATTGAATTTTCTACCAGAAAAATGCGAATCTTCTAAAAAACACGGGATATTTAAAAAAAAAATATGAATGTAAAAAAAACATTCAACCAAACAGTTTACTTTTATAAAAAATTGTGGAATTTTTTAGCCTAGAAGACGAATCTCTACAAAATACTCAAATTTTAAATAAAAGATATAAATGTTCAAGTAAAAAATGTTTTTAACCAAATTTTTGAATATAAAACCAAAAGTATGAATTTTTAACAAAAAAGGCAGGTTTTCAACAAAATTGTTGAACTTTTAACCCAAAAATATGAATTTTCAATATAAAAAATCAATTTTCAATCAAATAGTTTACTATTCTAAAAAATTGTTGAATTTTTATGCCCAGAAGACGAATCATCTACAAAATACTCAAATTTTAAATAAAAGATATAAATTTTCAAATAAAAAAAAGTTTTTAACCAAATTTTTGAATATGAACCCAATAACATGAATCTTCTATAAAATAGAGTTAAATTAGAGTTTCTAGCAAACCCAACATTTACTGTTTTAGTTATTCATTTTCAATATTTATAAATATATTTGCTTAGGAACCAAATACAATGTTCTCTACATTTTAAGAGATGTATAACACTTTTCTAGCTAATCTTCAAAATGAATTACTCTTTTTGTTTACATTATGTTTCTAATGCAAACCTATTTTAAGGACATTGTTTACAAACATAGTTGTACTCTAACGGGCTAAATGGCGCGGTGCAATCGGCCCTCGCGCGCTCGGTCAATGCTATTTGAATGATCTTATTTTATTAACGAATACATCAATTAGGTTAAAACTTTTCAGAAAACTTAATTATATCCTAATAAGCATTTCTTTTGCTGGAAGTTTGCGCTTACTCAAAATTCCCTCGATAAACGAAGCGTTTGTTGAAAATTTAACAAATTAATTTAAAAAGACATCATTTTTATTAACAAGTTTTCCGAGTCTACATTTAGCACAGTAATCCACCGTATTTTTATATAATCCATAGTAATCCCATGCACTGCGAAGTAATCTTAGGTAATCCAGAGCATTTATAGAAGTTTTTTACCCCTCGGGAAATGATGAAAAAAGGAAAATCTTTCCACGCGGAGAGGAGAGGAGAGGAGAGGAATTTCGAGAATAAACAGTGAGCGGTAAACAGGCTGATGTCCAAGAGCGCGGAGAGTGAAGAGGGGAGAGAGGAGAGAGAGGAGAGGCGAGAGATATTTGAAAAGAGGGTGAGGGTGCGACGATGGTGGATCACGTTGGATCACATCCGTAAGGTAAGGCACGGAGGCCTAAAGTTCTATTCTCGGTTCACGCCGATCCAAATTTAAACGACGCACGACGACGCCACCCGCCGTTGCAGCCCCCTCCCCCTCCCGCTCCAAACCCTAAATTCGCAGGAGGCATTTTCTTCATCGAGCCGCCTCCACCGCCTCCACCACCTCCTCCGCCTCCACTGCCTCCTCCGCCTCCACTGTCTCCACCGTCCGTTCATTAACCAGGACCCGTTGCCCTCATACCCATTTATACATAAGATGCCTCTGAAACAAGACGAACAACGGATATGCGAATCGACGAGTTCACTTCCGGGGAGGCGAGCTTGCTGCTTGCATCTCGCTTTTAATCGTTTCGCCAACCACGAAACCAGAGGTCGCTGAACTCACACCAGCCAATTTTTATTTTCAACTTTTACCTTTTCTCATTTTTTTTTATTCAGTGAGACTGGATTAGGGGCAGTACTTAAATTACCTAACGGATTATTGACCCTCTCCTAGACACCCCACACCCCTGTAAGAGACCTAAAATAAAATCTCCCCCCCCCCCCCAATCTTACGGTACGTAATTTTTAGTCTCCAGAAATATTTTGATAGTTATTGCTATTTTCCTTGAATAACTTTTTATTTACCTTTATAATTTATAATTTATAATTTATCTTTTATGAACGGAATAAAAGCTATTTTAGATACCAATTGAAGATTTTCAAATTTATTCATTTATTTCGAACAAAAATTGTCTTTTCTATTATAAACCATGACTATTTAACAAATGACTTGACTTTTCAATAAGATAATTAAATTTTCAACATAATAGTTGAATTTTTAACCTACCAAAGAAATAAAAGTTTAATCCAAATTATTGAACCTTCAAGCCGAATAATCACTTTTCTGCTAAAAAATTGAATTTTAAAGCAATAAATATGGCTTTTCAGGGAAAAATTAGTTTTCCACGAAACTGATGTATTTTTACCCAACAAAAATGAAATTTCAAACACAAAGAAATTATTTTATTCTATCAAAGAAAGGAGAATTTTTAACTAAAAACGTGAGCCAACCAAATTAAAGAAAAGCAGAATAATTTTTGACTGAAAAGTTGGACTTTTATTTAATTAGAAACGCGAAACTTCTGATAAAGCAGATAAATTTTTAAATACAAAACATACATTTTCAAACAAAAAAGCTGAATTTTCTGTTAAAAAGAATTTCAGTTGACTTTTCACGAGCAAAAGGTGGATTAAAAAAAAAGTTTCTACAAAAAAAAAATTAATTTTCAATGCCAAAAGACTGATTTTTTCAAACAAAAAGGATGAATTAAAAAAAATTGATGAATTCTCTACCAAATAGTTGCATTTTTATCCAAGAAAGATGAAATTTATACTAAAACAGATAAATTTTTAATAAAAAACGACTTCTTTTTTTTTAATTTTCACTTTCATCCAGAATACATTTTAGCTCATTTTTCAACACAAAAATATAAATTTTAACCTTCAAGCTGAATAATGACTTTTCTGCAAAAAAATTGAATTTTAAAGCAATAAATATGGCTTTTCAGGGAAAAAATAATTTTCCACGAAACTGACGTATTTTTACCCAAAGAAAATGAAATTCCAAACAAAAAGAAATTTTTTTATTTTATCACAGAAAGAAGGATTTTTAACTGAAAAAGTGAGTCAAACAAATTATTCAAACAAAATAGTTGAATACTCAAGAAAAGTAGAATAATTTTTGACCAAAAAGTTGGATTTTTATTTAATTAAAAAAGCGAAATTTCTGATAAAGTAGATGAATTTTTAAATCAAAAAAATAAATTTTTAAACAAAAATAGCTGAATTTTCTGTTAAAAAGAATTTCATTTGACTTTTTACGAGCAAAAGGTGAATTAAAACAAAATGTTTCTACAAAAAAAAAAGAATTTTGAATTCACAAACATGAATTTTTAACCACAAAGGTTGATGTTTTAACAAAATCGTAGGATTCACTACAAAATAGTTGCATTTTTATTCCTAAAATATTAAATTTCTCATAAAACAGATGAATTTTTATTTAAAAAAGTTTTTATTAGTTGAATTATTTTCAAATAAAAAGATTCCAGTTAACTTTTAGAGATCAAAATATGATTTTTTTTAACAAAAAATAAGTATCTACCAAAAAAAAACTTTCAATGCAGAAAAACGGATTTTTTCAAACAAAAAGGATGAATTTAAAAAAAATAGATAAATTCTCTACCAAATAGTTGCATTTTTATCCAAGAAAGATGAAATTTCTACTAAAACAGATGAATTTTTAATAAAAAAACGACTTTTTAAAAAAATTTTACGTTCATCAAGAATAACTTTTAGTTCATTTTTCAACACCAAAATATAAATTTTAACCAAAAGTGATTTCTTCCCTAAAAAGTTGAAATTTCAATAAAACAGTAGAATTTTTTACCAAAAAGTATAACTATTTAATAAAATATTTTAATTTTCAAACAAAAAGTTGCATCTTCATCCAAGAATTTTCAATTTTAAAAAATTCAACAAGATAGTTGAATTTTCATCCAGAGAATATTTCAGTTTTCTTTTTAACATTGAAATATTAAATTAAAAACAAAATAGAATAATTTTTAAACAAAAAGTTGGTCTTTCATTTAATTAAAAAAAGCGAAATTTCTGATACATCAGATGAATTTTTAAATTATCCCAGAGGAGACAGAGACATTTTTTCACAATCTTAAGATTTATCAATATTTTAATAATATTGATATAGACCAGTAGACAAACA
>JAAAKG020012904.1:0-20862 GCA_010014905.2 Druon quercuslanigerum | reverse complement strand
ACTTGGGTCCATTAGTATCCAAGGTCTTGTTTCAGGCGTCGTTTCCTCTACTGAGACTCTTCTTGTTAACTATTTTCATTACAAAAAATTACTTCCAAAAAGTTCGCCATAATTTTTTGGCAAATATAAAAATTTAGTGGCATCTAAATTTTCCATTTCTAAATTCAAGAATTTACCAGAAGACATTAACTGCTTTCCAAGTTTGTTTTTGAATTATTTCAAATTTCAAAACACAACTTTTTTTCATGACTCAAATGAATCGTCAAATTCCAGAAACTATTTAAAAATTATACACAAATTTCATTAATTGTAAATATGTGTACCTATTATGCCGTAAAGAGGAGTGCTTAATAATTTTAAAGATAGTTTTGCTCATTTGAAATTGAAATTTGTTTAAATTAAAAAAATAAATTCTAATACATACATATTTTCCTAGTATTTAAAAAACTATTTTATTTTCTACGTGGATATCGAAACAGTGTAGTAATGACCTTATCAGTGTACATCAATTAAGACCTTGTTTTTGATCAAAATTTCATTTATTGCGTCTATAATCAAAGTTACGTAAATTTTGAACATGCCTACTGTGGTTTGGTGACAATATTTTTTACACTATATATATCAAGTTGTCTTGATTTTTTCATTTTCTAAAACTATATTTAAAAACTTCAAGCCGAAAAGGACGTAAAAAACAATGTAAAAAATGATGTCCAAAAAATTAAAATAGTTGTTCACGAAAAAAAGGACTTTGAAGACAACTTTGAACAAAGTACTAAAATTATAGTTAATAATTCCTATTTCAAGATGTTTTTAACTTTTAACCCATTTTAACATTCTCCTCAGAGAAGGTTATTACAAATTATGTATGTATGTATGTATTTATGCATGTATGCATGTGTGTATGTTTGTTTGTTTCTATGTATGCCTTTATGGCTGTGAGCACGAGATGACTTTTGAAAAAATTAAAATCTATAAATAGCGTAAAAATTAAAAAAGTAAGTAAATAAAAAATATGCAACTATTTGCAGTAGTCGAAAGTTCGAACAATTTATCTTTACGACTTTTTTCGATAAAAATAAAATTATCAGAGTTATAGCATTGACAAAATTTAAAAAAAGGAAAATTAAATTTTAAGTCAGACAACGCACGATATGAAAAAATGTAAAGATAAGAAAAACGGTGCTTTTTGAAAGCCCTGTAAGATTAGCATAAGAACTTTTTGAATTTTTTTTCAAAACTCGAATGTTTCAATTTTCTGACCAACTGTTCTGGCTTTAAACACACATAAAAATAGTGAATAATTTTTTGTTTTATTTGCTAAATACTACATTCAAAGTAAAAATAATATTTTGAACAAACGACATAAGCTAAGAAAAAAACTAATGAATAGACAAAAGGTGTTCATGCAAATTCACGTCTTTGGTTAAAACTTTAAGTATTTCGTTGATAATGCATTGTTTGTTTGTTTGTTGAAAATTAATTTTCATATTTGAAAAATTATCCATTGCATTTTTGGTTTTAAAAATGATATTTCAATTTAAAAAATGATTTTTTTCTTGTTGAAAAATCAAATCAAACTTGGTTCAATGTTGAACACTTTTGTTAATCTTTTAAAAAGTTTTCTAGAAGATTTATAATTTTAACTGAAAATTGTTCGTTTTTCGTTAACCATTGAATTTTTTTTGTTTGTTTAAGAAAGAAATTTTGTAACAGAAAAATCAACTATTACATTTGTTTTTGAGAACGATACTTTAAATTAATAATTGATCTTTTTATGTTGAAAATTTAACTATTTGGTTAAAAATTTATATTTTTTGTTGAAAAATCGTCTTGGTTGAAAATGCATGTGTTTGGCTCGAAATGCAAAACTTTGGTTGAACAATGATTTGTTTTCTTTGAGGGTTCCACTGTTTTGACAAAACTCTTCGTACTCAATCTGAGTCTCGTAGTGAAGGCACTTGCTGCAGTTTCTGGGCTGAACTAACGTTACAGCTTTAGGTCAACCATGTACAGAAGATGGGTCACTTAATGACCACCCTCATTATAATGAATTCTAAACCCATGAGACATGCTCTTTAGTGTTTTACTCAATGGGTTCAACGCTAAACGTAATTTGAGCCTCGGTAAAATTAAAATAAGAACGTCAGTTGTATAGCATTAGAATATTGATTTATTTATATATAGAACAAAATTACAATAACAATCCCAATTAACCCAAATACCCCAACTCTCAATAAGACTCCAGGTAAAGCCTGATGTGCTTAATCCTGTGGAGTCCCTAAATCCCAGACCGTCTGCAGCCGGTTTTTATTAGAAGCACTCGAATTCGCCTGAATAGTTGATCAGAGAGGTGGAAAACTGCAGAAAACCAAGACTTCTAAATAGATCTGGCTACAGACAGACGAATTTGAATGTACCCACGTCAATCTGTGCTTAACATTCCAAATCTCGTCGATTCGGGAATCAACACCCAGCTTGTGCCGTCGGTTAGGAATATTACATAGATTTTTCGTATTTATATAGTTTTTTCCTTAGATCCACTGATGGTAATTTGCTCGGAAACAGATTAATATAAGGCAAGATGAAGAGGAAGAAGAGGAAGATGAGAAAGAAGAAGAAGAAAAGAGGGAGAAGAGGAAAAAGAAGAAAAGCAAGAAGGACAACTAGGGATTATTAACTGTTCGGCGCACCTTTCGTGGTGTTGATGGTGGTTCTGCTGGTGGTGTTGGTGGTGGAGTTTCTGTTCGTCTAATTGTTGGCAAACGTGGTGATTGTGGCTGTTCCGCTGGAAAAAAATAAGCTCCTGCTGAGCCAACTGGATTAGGTATAAAGTATCCGCTTCTTAGTGACATCCTGTGAGTATGTTGACTTCTAGCCCAAATTTGGCATTCAACTGGCGGGCTAAGAGGTTCGTCACTAGGTGGTTCAGCGGGAGGAGGTTCAACTGGACATGGAGGAGGTGCAAATTGACGATTATTTCTATTAAATCGAGGTAGTGGAGGTAGTGGGGGTAGTGGGGGTAGTGGGGGTAGATGGTTTTGATTAGTATTTCCTCCAGTTGATGGTCTTGATTCTGCAAAAATAAAGATTTGTGATGTTTTCGCATATACAGGGTGGGCCATTTTAATCTATCTACCCCAAAATCTCCGGAAATAAGCATTATGCAAAAAAATTGTTCCGACAAAAGTTGCTTAGGGCAAAAACGGTTTTGATCTTGAAATAAATTTTCAAGGTTATTTGAAGGTCACATTGATCTTTTTAAATGGGAACCCCTATTTTTGACATTATATTCTGAAAGAGCGAGAAATTTTAAGGCCGAAATGATAGTTAGAGCCAATTTTCACGAGGTCGAATAAAGATTAAATCGAGATCAAATTTCAAAAATTAAGCAGAACATGATTTTTTGTTTTATTTTTTTAAAACATTTAAGCAACAAAAAGCTTAAGATCCAAACCAATAAATTATTCACTTTGACCTTCGAATGACCTTGTTGGTCGCAATTCCAAGTTGGCCTCAAGGTCAAGGTGATCAAGGTCCTTGATCCCAAATTCACCCCAGCTTTGTGTTGCCCAAACGTGTTAAAAAAAATCATGTACTGCATGATTTTTGAAATTTGACCTCGATTTAACCTTTATTTGACCTTGTGATAATTGTCTCTAACTATCATTTTGAACGTAAAACTTCCCGCTCTTCAAGAATCTGATGTCAAAAATAGGGGTTCCCATTAAAAAAAATTAATGTGACCTTCAAAGGTGGATAGATTAAAATGGCCCACCCTGTATTATTCTACTTTAGGAAAAATTTTTAATTATTAATCAATATTTTCTAAATAAATTTCCTCGCCTAATTATATAAACTAGAGACATTTTTTTAAGAATTTTTTTTTTAATAGAATTGTCCTATTTTATTGCAAATATACGTTTCCGCCAGAGTTCTATTTCGACAGGGAAGTAACTCCATATTTTCAAGAGCTCGAAATTCCAAACCTTTAGCTTGTAGATCATATGTATGTATGTATGTATAAGCTATTCATAAATAAGGTGGAAAACTTTCAAAGGCGATTTTCATTTTTTAATTAATTAAAAAGTTTTACATTGTAATTATGTGTCTCTGATTTTGAGCTATTACGAAATGCATTTATTTGTTTCACAAAAAATTAATACTTATAAATATACCCTCCACCTTTTGAGATAAAGCAGTATTTCTTTTTATTATTTATATGTGTATATATTATTGCACTTACCAACAAAATTAAACAGGAAATTGGCTATTGTAAGGAGAAAAATTCCTACCGCAAACTTCATTTTTTTTTTTTCGAAAGAGATCGTAGGCGTGAATGAGAAATCTCGAATACAGTCGCTCCAACTTTTATCAAGAAGTCAGGGTCATGAAAATTTACTTAAATATGACGACAGACGCTTTAACACATAGCTTCAATGCCGATGGGCTTTTTTAAATGGAAGGAAAGAATGTTGCTATGTTCACAGAAATAATTTACAATTCAGTTTAAGTTAAATTGACGAAGGAATTTATTAACGTAAAATTTTATTATTTAACCAAGACCAAACATCTTCTGTTTGTTCAAACAGAGTGCAAAAAAAGAGATTTTTTAGAATATTTAAATTACAGGCGCTTAATAAATCTATTGCTTTTTTTTTTCATAGAAAATTACAATTATTAATCAAACTTTGTGAAAATGATTTGCCTTGAATAAGCATAAGGGTGGTCCAAAAATAAATTATTTTTTTCAAATTTAATGAATAACGCCCGGAAATTTATTTGAATTCACACAAAAATAAATAAATTTTTTAAAAATTATATTTAGAGATGGCGCTAGCCCCATGATGCTCAACACGTATTTCCGATAAAAAAAAAGAAGTATTTGGAAATAAACACCATAAGTGAAAAAAGTGTTTTGTGGGTTTTTAGAGCTAATTATGTTTTTACGGTTTTTTAAATATAAATTGTTTTTGATACATAAGATACTACTTTATACTGATAATAAAGTGTTTAAATTAATTATTTTCACAATTTAATATTGTTTTTAGCAAACTTTTCTCAGAATATGGTTGGAAAGTCGCAGTTTAAAAAAAGATCACTTTTTGTCCAATTTTTATTTAGAACGAAGTCATACCTAATTAACGTTAACAGAAAAAAATGTTTTAAAGTGTACTATAATTGCTATTAATATTCTCTTTGAACAATGCTAGAAATATCAGTTTTTCTCCAAAATTTTAAATAAAACATTCTTGTTTATAGCTGTCTTCTTCTATATTAATTCTAGATAGTTTCGTGTTTTTTCTGAAATTTTAAACGTTTTGTCCAGTTTTCAATTAGAGTGAAGGAATAATTAATTCAAGATAATAAAAATAATTGTCCAAGCAATTTATTATAATTAATAATAGTGCTATCTTTACTTACTGGAAGGTAAAGTTGCGAATTTTTTCTGAAATCTATTAAAATAGTTTAAATCGTTAGTCAAAAATGCAAAAAAGGAAGGAGAAAGATTTTGAACCAAAAATAGAATAGTTAAATTTACAGATAAAAAATTGATTTCTCAAACAAACAAGCAAAAACTAATATTTAACAAAATATTCAAATTTTCAGCCAAAGAAATTAATGTTTCACTAAAATGATGAAAAAGATGGATTTTCAACTAAAGCAATGAATCTTCAATCAAATGAATTTTCAACTAAAAAAGATGATTTCTTAACCAAGAAGATTAATTTTCTATAAAAAAAGAAGAATTTTTAACAAAAGAATTTAATCAAGTGGTTGAATTTTTGGATAGAAACCCAGTGGGCACAAACGTTAAAAAACATCATTAGAACTGCTCAAAAACGTCCTAAGTAAGTCAAAATAACGTTCCATAAACATGCAATATTCCAGAGACATTTTAAAGACGTATTTCGAAGATGAAACGTTTTTAGAACATTTTTTGGTGAGACTTAAGACAGTCTCTAAAACGTTCAAATAACGTCTTTTGACTTGTATGTCCAAGAAAGGGAAACTGGGAATATGTTTTTTAACTAAATAGTTTAAACTCCAACTAGAAAGTAGTACATTTTCACTGATTAGATGTAAACGAATCACTGCTACTTGAATCCACAGAAAACTACTACAAATTGTATTATTTTTCTGCTTATTCAGATGTATTATGTTTTGTGACCAAGCAGAGATAATTTCAATTAATCACCACTCATTGATTACGATAGAAGTATTTATATTCATTGTCGAGAAACGATAATTTCCTTGGTTTTGATTAATTGTCACTACATTGTAAATTTCAGGTAATATTAAAATAGAATAAGACAGAATGGGATAGATGATAACAGATTAGTATATATAATGGTAATGTATTGTGAATGTATGGAAAATAGAAAAAAATGTGACGGCACTCATTAATAGTACCAGTGCGGTTTGCTGGTCGCTAACGATTCATAAAATTCATAAGCACTTATATCCACGAGACAGGTACAAGACCCCATTGCACTATTCGCAATGAGTCACCGATATAACATGCCATCAAAATGATAGTCGCGCCAGATGGTGGACGAGAATATTTTCGATTATTATGCACCGTGACTATTGAAATGAAAATCCTCTCTTCGAACAAGCAATCTCCGAGCAGTTCTTAATCATCGATTATACTACTAATATAATACGTGCCCAATCAGATGAGAGCAGAGATGATAGGATAATCGATAAATAAATTGTAAGTTATATTTGAGGAAGAGCAAGTGCAAAATTTGAATATCTTAGAGTTTGTAATCAAAGATTTTATCGGGTTTTCCTCTAATGGCCTAAATCATTAGCCTCCTATCAATATTGAAATAATTTTATTTAAATATTGATTTTGTAAGTGTTAAAAATATGTCTTTCTACCTCCAGTGCGATTCGATCACAAAGTCTTCAGATATCACTTTTGGGCCTGAAGGCTTGACTCTTGAGGGACTACGGCAAAAGCAGATTCAAAAAGGCGTCTAAGCAAAAATGACTCAAGAAAGTTGCCTGCAACTTTCTTCACTCATTTTGCCTTCGATAATTTTTAACCCGCCTTTGCTATCAGTCCGTCACTTATGTTTAGAAATTTACAACACTTCTACAAGACGAAACATAAAATTGAAAATATGGTGTTGCAATAACGAAATTGCAATACATGTATTAAAAGTATTGTAAATCGTGAACTCACGATCCAGCTTTCCAATACATGTATTAGAGCTTTTGTAATACGAAAATAGTGCACATGGAAATAACGGAATTATTGGAATTTGAGTAATTCACGGAAATCACCAAATTCCTGGAATTCATGACATTCACGGAATTCATGAAAATTAAGGAATTCACGAATTCTATGGAATTCTCGGAATTCGTGAAATTCCGAGACGTGATGGAATTCGCAGAATTCATGGAATTCAAGGAACTCGCGAAATTGATGGAATTTACGGAATGTATGGAATTCAAAGAATTCGTGGAATTGAAAGAATTCATGAATATCACGGAATTCGCGAAATCCATGGAATAAAAGAAATTTGCGAAATTGATGGCATTCATGAAATTTTCAAAATTAATAAAATTCAAGAATATCATGAAATTCGCAGAGTTTATGGAATTCAAGGAATGTTAGGAATTCGCGAAATTCGCGAAGTTCAAGAAATTCATGGAATTAAAGGAATTCACGGCATTTATGGAATTTACGGAATTAATGGAAATCAAAGATTGCACTGAAATCACGGAATTCAAGGAATTCACTAAAATCACGGAATGCAAGGAATTCACTGAAATCAAGGAGTTTACGAAATTCATCAAATTCATTGAATCCATGAAATTCAAGATATTCATGGAATTTACGAAATTCACGAAATACGCTTAATTTATGAAATGCACAAAACTCAAGGAATTCGTGGAATTGAGTGTAATCATGTAATTTGCAGAATTCGCGGAATTTATGTAACGCCCGGAATTCACGGAATCCAAGTAATTAACGTAATTTACATAATTTAAAAGAATTCACGAATTCACGAAATTCATGAAAATGAAGGAATTCACGAATTCTATGGAATTCGCGGAACTCATGAAATTCCGAGAAGTGATGGAATTCGCAGACTTTAAGGAACTCAAAAATTTATGGAATTCTCGGAATTTATAGAATTCAAAGAATTCATGAAAATCACGGAATTCGTGAAATCCATGGACTAAGGAATTTGCGAAATTTATGGCATTCATGAAATTCGAAGAATTAATGGAATTCAAGGAATTCATGAAATTCGCAGAATTAATGGAATTCAAGGATTTTATGAAATTCGCAGAATTGGTGGAATTCAAGGGATTCATGATATTCATGGAATTCGAGGAATTCATGTAATTCAAGGAATTTTAGGCATTAGCGAAATTCGTGGAATGCAAAGAATGCACTGAAATCTAGGAATTCAAGGAATTCACTAAAATCACGGAATTCGAGGAATTCACTGAAATCAAGGAATTTTCGAAATTCATCAAATTTATTGAATTCATGAAATTCTAGATATTCATGGAATTCACGAAATTCACGAAATGCACTTAATTTATGGAATTCACAAAATTCAAGGAATTCGTGGAATTGACTGTAATCATGGAATTTACGGAATTTATGTAACGCCCGGAATTCACGGAATCCAAGTAATTCACGAAATTCACAGAATTTTAGGGAAATAACGAATTCACGAAATTTATGAAATTCATGGAGTTCAAGGAATTCGCGAAATTCATGGAATTCGCGGTATTCACGGAATTTATTGAATTCAGAGAATTCAAAGAATTTGCGGAAGTGAAGTAATTCACGGAATTCAAGGAATTCACGAAATTCAAGGAATTAAAGCAATTCACAGAATTCAAGGAATTCACAAAATTCAGGGAATTCAGGGAATTTATGGAATTCAAGAAATGCATGGAAGTCATTGAATTCCATACATTCCATTTTGTGAATTCCATGAAATCCACGATTTCCTTGTATACCATGAACTCCGTGCATTCCATCCTTTCCGTGAATCCCGTTAAATTCTTGAATTTCATGAATTACTTGAGTTTCTTGAATTCGCTGGATTCCATGAATTTCTTAAATTTTATGAATTAGTTAAGTTTCTGGAATTCGATGGATTCCAAAAAATCCTTAAATTTCCTGAATTCTTTGATTTCCGTGAATTCTTTGTGTTCAGTGAATTCCTTAAATTGCGTGAATTCCATGATTTTCTTGCATTCTGTGAATTCCGTATATTCCGTGAATTCATTAAATTAGTTGAATTTTGTAAATTAAATGAATTCTGCGTATCTTTAGAATTTTTTTAACTCCGTACATTCTTTGAATTCTGTAAATTATTTTAATTCCGTAAATTCCTTAACTTCCGGGAATTCCATAAATTCGTTGAATCTTGTGAATTTCTTGTTTTCCGTTCATATCGAGAATTCCGTGAATTACGTAAGTTCTGTGAATTCCAAGAATTTCTTAAATTGCATCAATTCTTTGAATTCCATAAATACGCGCGTTGAATACTACATATAAAAAAATTTTAGCTCCGTCAAAAATGTATTTTTTTTTGCCAGAAACAAGTGTTCTGAAAAAAATGATGCACTTTTTTTTAATTTTTCGCTTCAACAGGTTTCGAGGTATCCAGCCGCAAGTATGATACATAAGTGAATATGCATTGTAGCATTACCTTACTTTTCGGAAATAAACTTCCAATACAAGTAGTGGAAGTTTAAAACAGAAATTTTTTACAGTTTACACATCAAATCGTTCTATGTTTTATTGCTTTTTTATCATTAAATATATTCCTTATGATCCTTTATTAGATTCAATGGATATTGTACAAAATCCTCTAAAATCCGTGAATATGCTTTAAATTCCTTTGCAATCCAGTGTCATCATCGAAAGCCCTTTAGGTCACTTAAAAGTTGTTAAAAATCCTTTAAATTCTTTTAAATCTTCAAAATTCCATAAAAATCCCTTATAATCATATATAATCCGTTAAAATCTCTGAAGATCTGTTAAATTCATTAAATCCCGTGAAACATGTTGAAGTATTACGAGATCCCTTAATATGTATGAAATCCCTTTAAAATATATTAAAATCTTTCAAATCCATGGAAATCTTTCCTATTATCTTGAAATCACTTAATTCCTTATAATCGTTTAGATTAGTAAAAAATCCTTTGAAATTCCGATAAATCATTTAAAATCATCAAAAATCCGTGGATATTCTTTAAAATCTCTATAAAAATTGCTAAAAGATTCTGAAACCTTTCGGAAACTCTTGAAATTTCCTGAATTCCTATTACACTTCTTGAAGTTCCTTAAAATCCTGTGAAATTTGAAAATCGTGAAGCCTAGCATAATCCTTTTGATTTTTAAATTAAAAGTGAAAGTACATTTAAATGAAGGGAAAATTTGTTTCCTTTTAGATAATAATAATTTTTTGCTTTTTCGAATTAAAAAAGTGATTATTTTTTTATCTCACATGGAAGAAAAATCATAGAAGCGTCTACCGCTACCAACAGATTACTTTATTCATTGACAAAACATAATTTAAATAAATAATTGTATTTTTAATTGAGACAGCTTTACATCTTATGACATGTATATTCCGTTTCTTAATTTTATGAAATTTTTTTTTTTCTAATGGATAAAACATTAAGTTCCAACATCTTCAGATGTCTTCAGAATGTAAATTATCGAAATTCGTTGTCAAGAAAATATAAGTCAAGAAATGATAAGCGTAACAAATATAAAAAAAGTTTGATAAGATGACGCGATTGTGAAACATTTTCAGCTTTATTGAAATAATAAGAAGGCAATATTGTCACCTTGTAAATTGGGTACGTGATCTCCATGTATGTAATATAGTATTTTACACATTATTGCTTCAAAGTGGAAAAATCATTACTTGATCCATTTTAATTTGTATTATTTGCATTAAAACGTTTCAAAAACTTTACTTGTGAGTTTTTGGCTTTTTAATTAATAAATTTCTAAAATATTACTGTTTTATTATTCAAATATTCAATTAATGTTAAACAATCAACTTTGGCTACTGAAAATTTATTATTTTAACACCTGTTTTCAAGCCATCATTTACTCGAATGGACACTTAACTGATAATATTCTATTAGATGGATCGTCGTTGAAATCACCAAACATACAAATTTAGGGATTATACTACTTAATTCAAATTTATTTTTTTATAATTCTCAGAAAGTTTAAGCACACAAAACTAATTATTATTAGTTTAATTATCCTGCTTGCGAAAAGAAAAGAAAGCTAATATTTAAAAATTTACAGGTTTTGTAATGAAATGAAAACTAGAGACTCTAATTTAAAAAAATGAAATTCTTTTTTTGCAACGACCCGAATTCCTTTTTTTTATATGAAGTTATTTTTTTCTCGAATTCGAGATATTCTGAAGGAATTCACACGAATCCCGGAGAATTCTAGGTATTTAAGTGAATTTTAATGAATTTAAATTAAGTTGACTTAAATGAACTTTTAATTTAAGTGAATTTGTGATCTGTTCCAAATAAAATTCATTTAATTTCGATAAATTGCAGTTTTTTTAATGCTGAATTTTTGAGAACTTAAGTTATACAAAGAAACTTTCAATTAATTTTTATATTATTAAATACATAATTGAATTAATGTTAAATTATTGACAATTGAATAACCTTATGCAAAAAATAAGGAATTCATAAATTGTATAAATTAAATCTATGATGAAAATCTTTACAATTTTATTATAACAATTTGATAAGCAAACATTTTTCGAAAATCATTTTTTAATGATTTCGAGTAATTTAGAACACTACTTATTTATATATATTAGGATTAAGTAAAAATAATTTCCCTTTTTACTTGATAAAATTAATTTTTTAAAATTAATTAAAAAAAGATTATTTCATCTCCTCGAAACTTTGTAAACAATGGCCTTAGATTTCTATCTTTTTGACTAAATTTTCAAATATGCGGCACAGAAATAATTTTGTTTTTGGTTCTTATCTAGTTCTTATTCTTATATTTTTATAAATTCTTAAACTCCAGTATGAAGATTTTTTGAAATTTTGACATATCAAAGAATGTAGACTAGGGTGGAGTGAAAATGCTCAAATTGATCCAATCTTTTGAGCCTAGTAAAAAAATTTTCAGAAAGAAGAATAAATAGTTTTTTTTAATATCTTCTCTCTGAAATATTGACTTGAAAATTCGAAATTTGAAACATTTTTGCAATTTTTCTTATGAGAGAGAATATAAAATCTAAAATCTTTAATTTTTTAAAAAATCTTTAATTTCTAAAATCTCTAAAAGTCTTTGTACCGAAAAATTCTGGGAGTTAGAAAAGGGGGGTCATGCTTTTAAAAAATATTTTACTACTCATCCCAAATTTCGGGAAGACGAGAAACTTCGTTTTTAAAATGTCAAAAATAATGTTTTTTTTGAAAACTGAAAATAAAATTTATTCGCAGAAAGTTAAACATGTTGAGCTTTTTCATAAAAAATCATATTTTTCACCATAATAGACAAAATTTGAAAAAAGTTTAACATTCCGAATTTTCAAGACAAAAATTTGAACAGAAATTTTTTTTTTTAATTTGTTTGAAAATATTAATAGATCCAATTTAACGATTTACCATGTTGTGAACAAATCTTAACAAGTTAAGTTAACTTTAGTTACCGGCAAAGATTATTCTGAAATCGCTCTGAAGATAAAAGATTACATGTTGTTAGATCTGTGATGTTATCAAGACTTCTATGTTTTTTATGCTAATCCAGTTATAAATCTCAAGTCTCCAGTAATGATATCTTTAAATTCTAAACTTAAAAAAAGAAACTCCTGAAAATTTTGAAATGTAAAATTTAACGATCATGAGATATTGACTTGTGAAAACTATTAATCGCATATGTCTCTGCCTTGCAATAAAGTCCAATGACTTTACAAATTACAGTCACGTGTGTATATGAGAAACTTTTAGCTTTTCACGCCGGAAGGAAAAGAAAAAATATTCTTATTGTCAATAACGCGATATTTCATCCCGGAAGTCTAGATTTAAGACCTTCTGCATGAATGGAGTGAAGGTGATTTGACGAAGATTGTCTTCCTGACAGTTTAAGCGTGGGTTATTCCAACAATAGCCTATAAAAAGTCTAAAAAATTGCCGAGGGAAAGATTATTCTTCTCTACATCAATGAAGATAAGCATGGTAAATAAAGCAAGGAAATGAGGCGTTCATTGTAATGCACACAAATAACCACAAAGTTCCTTTCAGTGCATTACAATTTACTTTATTATTTAAGGTTAAATTAGAATTGCCTCAAATCCTTTCTTCACTTTTATATACTTATAGATATCATTTGTTTTATGCTTGCTATTATTTCAATTGAGTTTTTCACCTGTAACATCAGTTTTAACTTTTTTTTATTTCTCTTTTCATATTATTATCCATGGCAGTTATTCTTCACTACATTAAGCACCAATTGGTGCGTTTTACTTTATATAAGCTTTGTTTCCGGTCATATAAATATTTTCTTCTAAACTATTCGACAGATAATTTTTAGAAAAAGTTATATAAGATATTTCTATAAGGAAATGTACAAACTGTTTATGGTATAAATATGTAAGTTTTACCCCGAGGAAATGTATGTAACGTATATTTTCACGAAAATGGATAGATCGAATCCATTTCAGTTCGGATTGCCAATTAAATATATTTTTTACTTGAAATATAAAAAGACACGCCCTGACTTTATGCATTTTGACGAATTTGAAAAAAATTTGGGTATGAAATTAGTTTTTTGTCAATTTTACTTTGAGTGACGTGTCAGTTTAGGCATTTTTTAGATCTCAGGGATTTTCTTGTTTCAGTTCGCACAGCTACAACAAAAAGTTTAGAAATAACACAGAGCAGTAAAATTATCTCAATTAAAAAAATAAGAAAAAACAATATTTTTAAAAACTCCGTCATTTTTTTTTCCACAATTTTGAGGAATAAAAGATATTATTATTTTTTTATTTTTGGGAAAAAAAAGGTTTTTCGATTTTTTTCAAAACAGTTTTTGAGATTTTCTTGTTTTTTTCTTTAAGTTTGTCAAATTTTCCCCCTACTTTGAAACCAATCAGAAAAACCAAGAAAAAATAAAAACTGTTACAGCTGTAAAAAATAAATAAAGAGAGTAAAAAATACTGGAGGAAATTGATGCAGTAGAACTAATTAAAAATTTGAGAAAAATGGTAGGTTTTTGAGACAGTAATTTTACTATTTTTAATTTTGTATGAATTTCGAAAGAGTGCGAAAGTGAATAAACTGAAGTAAGAAATGCCTTTATGTCTTGAATTTTTTTTAAATGAGATGGTTCTTAGAGTAAAATTTGAATAAATCTCCCTTTTTTCCACGTAAAAAGAAAACATATTTTATTGCCAAGCCAATCATGAACATGTCACCTGCGAAAAGTGAGGCAAAACTATGCAGAAAAATTGTCTAATAACTTAGCATTGGTTCAAAAATGCATTGATTTGTAATAAGCAAAAAAGTTACTTTAAGTTTAAAAATAAAAGTAAAATAAAAAATAAATTTAAACAATCTATTGACAATAAGAATTTTCAAAGTAAATTTATGAAAGATAATAAGTGATTGAATATTTTATAAACAAATTTATAATCAATGGTCCACAATAAGTAATTATGATGAAATAAACCAATTATTTTACTGAATCAACCAAATATTTGACGAAAAATGTCACTTATCGGATTCAGTCCTCGAATAATAATGAATGATTGTTTAAGCAAATATTATTCACAAATACACTGTCTGTCATTTTAAACGCCAATTGTTTAAACAAATTCTCATAATTATTCAAGAAATTTTATTATTTAAAATTTATTATTTTTTATTATTTATTATTGAAATTTATTATTCAAGAAAAACATTTTCTTTTTTAATAATATTACCGTTATTAAGGTTTCTAAAAAAAATAGTTATTAAGAGTTGGTTACCTAACAAACAGCCGCAAAATACATTTGTTAATTAAATTTCTTTAAAAAATATAATATAACAGGCTGCTAATACCTTTAAAACGCTTTTCTTCAATTGCCTGAGAGGAGAAAAATTTGTTTTAACAAATATTGGTGAAAATAAAAAATGGACCTTATCGTGAAAGCTCACTAAAGGTCTGGAAATTAGTTATTTGCACTTCATTGCGTTGGAAATCGCAAATTTTCACCTTTAAAAATAGCCAAGCAGTGGATTAGTTAATTCAATTGTTCTAAAAATTATAATTTGTTATTGAATTACTCAATCTGAGAAGTGACATTTCCATATAATTTTTTGCCGAATCAGTAGAAAAATTTGGTATTTATTATCTTTCAAGAATTCAATTAAAAAATAGCTTTTATCTATAACTTGAATTCATTTTAATTAACGTACTTGTTTATAAGAACTTCAATCATTTTTCAAACAATTTCTAAGAATTAGACAATATTTTTTGATATTCACTTTATTTATTTCGTATTCAATGCGTGGCAGTCATTTTATTATTTTTAATAATTATAATTTTTTTAAATAAAATAACGATTGTGTGCCTTATCAGCGGCACTTTTTGAATGTAGCACAATAGGGCAATTTCTGCACGGGCCATACATTTTAAATGGATTTGAGTTCGGTCTATAAGTATAACAACATATAGTGAAATAAATATTCATAGAGTATAAAATGGCGCAGTTTCCAAATTTCGTAATAAATTATCTAAAAGGTACCAAATATTTGCAATTTAATATTTATTACGCTATTACTTCTCTCCTCAATCGTCCTCGACTAATTAAAAATTTAATTAATCAATAGATCATACATTTCAAGCATGAAGAATGAAGATTTTCCTTAGAGGTACATTACCTAACGTTTATTACATGCATTTATTGAATGATATATACCTTAGCTTCCGAATAAAAAGATGCAATTCATAATTAAATACCATTTTACGCAAATGTTGTCTACATTATAATATATATATTCTCGTAAAGAAAAGGAAGCATTCTGAGCACCAGGGCGAAGAAATTGCAAGTGTGGTGCGTGAAATTTTATGCGAGGTGTAGATACCTGTAATCTGCATGCATGTCCGGAGTTGCGTACATAATTGAAAGTGCCTCATGCGATCATTAAATGCTGAATTTTGTGTTATTTTTAATATTCAATTCTTATTAATTAGATAGGAAAGAAAAATATTGCTTCGATCAAAATTTAGGAAATTTAAATTAAATTAAAATCGAATTTAAAATCCTATTTAACGTCCAATGAGCAAGTTAATGTATAGAATTCCTGAAAATAAATCCAAGAATCAAATGGCCACATTTGGACAACCACTATAAAATATTTCTATTTTAATTTTAAATGAAAGATCTTCCTTAAAAAAAAATCTGTCGCTGAGCGGGCTCGCAATATTAAGCGCACCAAGGGCGTGCGACTATTGGTTTTCGCGCTCGATAATGTATTAACCTCGCGCTCGGTCTTTGTATTGTCCCCACAGTTAGGAACAGATCATTTAAAAGAAAATGTCAAAGCCTGGACAGCTGTAATTTGGTGATTGCGAATTCTCTTTTGTTAAAACTTCTTCGGCCTTAACGAATACATTCTCGTCACGAATCTCGTGCTTTGAACTCGATTTTGTCAAAAATATGTACTTTTCTACATTATGCTCAACACGATTAAATCAAATGTACATAATATTTGTTCCTGTATCTTGAGCTGGTACTGTTTATGCAGATATTATAACATAAATGTACTAATTTTATTCTTATGATTACTTTAATATTTCATTAATTTTTACTTACAGCTATCCTGAAAAATTTATCAATTCAATACATTTATATTATTACAATTCATGATATGCATTGGTACCGAAACACAGTTTTGTATAACATTTTTAAACAAAAATTTCGGTATGTTGACTTTTTACCGTATCTTGCGTAGTTTCGTGGGAAAGTTAAATGATTGATTTATTATTTTATTATTTATTACGTATTTATATTTTTAGGCATTTCACATTAGAATTGATGAGTCAATAATGTAGAAACTTCCATTTTATTATATTTATATTGTTCATAATTAATTTCTTCCTTTTTCTCGAGTACGGTAAGCACAGTACCTCGAATAATTTTTGACAACTATTTTCATAACATCTCTCGTTCTTAATTAATTTCAATTATTTTTATTTATTTTATTATTATTGATTATTAAGAATTAAGAATTAAGAATTAAGAATTAATCAATTATTAAGAATTGATTAATTCTTATTGATATTATTAATAATGCTTGAACAATTTTCCAAAGTACTGTCATCTTAATAATAATGCTTTTTTAATTTTCTCGGAATTTCGTCTTGTTTAATTTTTCTGTTGGGACATGTTGCTCTAAAATGTGATATGGAGGGTTAATCCACGCAAAAACGATTTTTGAAACTCTGTTCAAAAATATTTCCGCGACGCTTAGTATTAATTTTTATTAAATTTAGAATTTGTATCAGGTTCACTAAATAAATAGTTTAAGCTAAAAAAATTCTCTACCAAGTTAAAAAGTTTCTTAAAAAACTACCAAATGCCTAGACTATTTCTATATTTGCCGGCATTGTAATTTAAAAAATGAATATATTGTGCTCAAAGTTTGGAAAATGGCATCTGCCTGGTCCATTTGAGTTTTTGTTTTTCAATAATCCAATTTAAATGATTCTATTCTAGCCATTTAATTGGTCACGTGACACTCTCATACATGCATTTAAAGTGATTGGCATTAGTTAGTCTGAATTCAAGAAAAATAGTTAACCTGATTTTAAGGGAAATTTGGCTAATTTAAGACACAATTCTGAAATTCAGTTAATATGTACCTAAATTTCGACCAATTTTCTAAATTATAATATATTATGATATATCTCATTTTTTATTTATGAAAAAATTTTTTACTGTATATAATAATATATAATTTAATACTCTGTAGAGCTTTCTTTTACTTCGTACGTGGAAAATTTAAATTACAGGTTTTGTCGTTAAAATGTAAGGCACGTGAATAAAACATTAACATTGTGGTGATGTTATAAACTCATTTTTTGAAATATACAAAAAATTTTAAATTGCATGTAAATTACAGTTTCTTGGCTGATTATCATACGTCCAGAGAGCACGCTTACTTTTGCAATAGCGAAATTATTTTGTATATTAGATGCTCCTTAGACCTTATAATCAAACATAAATTTTGCGTATTTTATCATTTATAATAACTGGACGAAAAATAATCTATATTCATGCAATTAGATATGTAATTATAAAAATCGTTTTTCGTGCTGAATTATGAAAATGTGAACTTCTTTTTTCTTATACATTCAGTCTTTGAGATTTTTTGGTTCACAATTTGTTTGCTGGTAAAACATTACAAATTGCTCCATCAGTGAAGGTAGTTTTGAAATTTCTTGTAAAGTAAACTGGTTCAAGAGAATTCTAATGCATTCAAGGATTTCAAAAGAATTCAAGAGAACTGAAAATAGTTTAAGAGAATTGGACAAACTTAATAAAATTAATGAGAATTTAAGGGATTGCGAGGAAATTCAAATAAATTGTAATCGACCAATTTTGAATTTACTGAAATTTTCCAAAATTCACTTGAATTTTCTTTAAAACTAGAATTCCCTTGTATTTTCTAAAATCTTAACATTTTTCATCTTCCATTCATAATTGAAGTGAAATTAAGCACAAATTAATCTGAACTCAAATAAAGTTTATACGAGTTTATAAAGATGTACCATTAAATTCGAAACACCAGTTTTGATATCTTAAATATAGAAAATTTGCTTACTGAATTTGAATTATTTTTTTAATTAAAGGGCAATAAAATTTTAAGTCATATTTTGTAGACTGCAGTATCATTTAGTTTCTATTTATAATTTAATTGTCTGTAATTTAATTTAATAATAATCTATTTTGCGAATTTCACCTGCGATTTTGAGGCTAAATATAAAGGTTAAAGTAGGTTCTGCTTTCTTTGAATTTTATTCTTTACGAAGAAACTCAATGGTGTCTACGCGGTTTCTATAGAAACTAATAAAATAGCATATCTACATTATCTTATTTTTCCTTTTTTTTATTAGTTGAATTGGCGTCATGAATTGAATTCTAAAACGCGTGGCCATAACGGTATGCTGTTCAACAACTTTTCTCGAGAACAAATATTATCCTAGTTCTCCTGCCATTCGACTTCACTTGAATATATAATTAACTTATATCCATTTTTGGATTGCTAATACTTTTACAAGACATTTTCGATGTGTTTGGATTATTATTTTTGCTTTCATTGTCATTGGATGATTATCAAAAATGAAAGTTCATGAAATTGGGAATTTTTTAAATAAGGATAACACTAACTTTATACTGAAATTCTTAGTCAATCATTCTTTAGTTGATTTTACTCTAGTATAGTAAAGAAAAAATTTTAATTTAAAAATTCGATAGATTTAATTACATTACTTGTGCTTATAAAAATGGAGCTTTCGATTTAATTTGTTTAAAAAATTCAATTAGGTCAATCTAATTCACACTACTGATTACAAACAAAATGTATAAAACAATTTTAATTGGGATTTTAGGATTAGGATATTGATTCTAAAAAATTGATTGCGTGTCAAACATACATTTCCTGGATTATAAACGGCGATAAAAGATACACACATAAATCTGCACATTTTCTTTTTTAAAAAAAGTGAATACTCTGCTTGGTGAGCGATAAATTACTCGAGATTGAGATCAAAAGGAAAAAAAGTGTCGAAAGACGAGCAGTTGCACTAAAGATTTTTTCAAATGCATTATAGGTTTTTCACAAGTCACTTATTTCTCTGAAAATAAATTCTTAATCGATAATAATAATTGTAGAAGGTATAATTAGTAAAGTCACGTTTAATTACAAGTATTCTAATAAGAAACGATTCGAGTATATAAATTTTGCACTGTTTTTTAGGCTTATTTTTTTATATTTCTCGCGATTGATAGTAAAAAATTGAAAATAAGTAAAAAAAATGAGAAATATAAAAGATAAACAAATGTGGATAGTTTCTTAATAAGTAACTTCAAATTCATATCTACAAGTAAAAAAAATTCACCTTGGTTGGAGTAAACACATGTACTTGGCCAATTCTACTTGAGACAAATTAATATTAGCTTACCGTAAGAAAAAAAATTTCTAGAATGAAGAAAATAATTGTATCAGTAGAATTACTTAGTGCAATTAAATATGCATTAAAAACAAACATATATGTAATTATTTACATTAAATTAGTTACTTGTATTTAATACAAATAATTTATTTAATTAAATAAATATCTTCTCAAAACGAGTAAATGAAAGTATGAATTACTCTTTCTTGAATTGAATACATGTAAATACTTGTTTGAAGTTTTGTTTTGCTTGATACGCAATATAAAAATTCTTGGTTCGAGAAATTCTTGGTTCTTGTACTTCAGAAAGTACAGTAACTCCTTGATACAAGTAATTCTTTGTTTACGTCACAATCATAAATTCGATATATAGTAAATTATAGAATGAGTATATTATATATGTTTTATCCTCTATTATAATAAACCGAATTCATTCGCTATTTCTGAAAAAGAACGCAGAAGGCAGAAATATAAACATATATAGAATTTATGATTGTGATGTAAACAAAAAATTACTTGAATCAAGGAGTTACTGTACTTTCTGAAGTACAAGAACCAAGAATTTCACGAATCAAGAATTTTTATATGTAAACATAGAATGGCATAGAAATTTTGTGCACATATGTTTTTAAAAAGGGTACTTAAATATGATTTAT
>JAAAKG020012893.1:0-20862 GCA_010014905.2 Druon quercuslanigerum | reverse complement strand
AACGTGGACATTTGACAAAAACCAGGGAGGTCAAATTTTGCATAAATCTAATACCTTCTCTGATGAGAATGTAAAAATTGTAATTCTTACTGGCATTAACTGCATCAAGATATGTATTCTTAATTCTTAAACAATTATTATTGAAACTTTAACATAGCATCCACTGTCATTAACTTTACTCTGCGAACAGAATGTCTTGGCTGGTATATTTCTAAATTAGCATTAGTCATTCAAAAACACTCGTCCTTGAAATAAATGCAATCGTGTGTTTCTTCTTGCAGATTTAAGTTCACAAGTCAAATCTTCGCCTGATGGCGCCCCTCTTTCTGGTCCTTCTCATGGCAATTCATCTGTTTCTTCTAACAAAAAACATTCTCCTGCTCTTTCTCTTACTCTTGCCGGACCTTACTCTTCGACCAGGTCTTCTTCTCCTGCCGAAACTTTTCGACGTTCAAGATCCAGGTCTCCTCCTGCCAGGCGTACATCTTCACCTATAAGGCTTTTTTCTTCTGATGGACGCATATATGGACTTGACCAACTTCAATTTATTCGATGTACTCCCTATAAAAATCGGCACCGGCAATTTGGACTTCGAAGATACACTTTTCCCTTAGATAAAAAAATTCAAATACTTGTAGCACCTACTATATTTCGGCCCATGACAGCCGGAGAAAAAATTGTATTATCAACATTTAATGATGATATCTTTGCAATATTAGTCAAAACAAATGTTCTTGGTGGGATATATGCATACAATCGTCGCACTCCAGGTTATTCACGGGCAAAAATCAACATGGGAAGCGGCAAAATTTCTCTATTGACTCCAGATGAAATTAAGGAAATTCCAGTAGGCTCGAATCTCTTCATCTTAAATGAGTTCAAAGTAGAGCATGTAAATTATAGTAATGTTTAAGTTACTGTTTAAGAGAAGCTTTCTATCGTTTCTTCACATTTTTAAGTTAATTTTGTGGTGAAGGCATCAACCATTAAAAGTTTAGATTCACCTTCTTTAATAATTGAGTTCTCGTAACTTTAATTATGTCAAAACTACCATTTTAATTTTAATCTTCGATAGTGTCGACTAACTTGGGAGTTAATGTCCTTAAAGTCCTTAAAGATGTTTTAAAAACAATCTACACAAATTTTTACAAACATCTCTTATGTGTCCCTAAATAGAAAAAGGATCAAAAATAAAAACAATGAGTTATTTAAAAATTATAGAAGAAACAATGCAATGAGTGAAGAAACAATCATCCTTCATATGAAGAGTAGTAACCTACATCATGGTAGTAAGGTTGTGTAGTAGGAATCGACTACATTGTTTCTACTTCTTTTTCTGTGGTATAGTCTCCATTAATGTCAAAATTTTATTTCATTTTAAATATCGGTAATCAGAGGGTCTTTTGTGTGTAAAAACTAATTTTTGCTTCCATTTCTTCAATCAACCCATAACATGCATTGCGTTCGAGATTGTGATTGCAGAGTATTAATTGTGCGAGTAATTTATCATTGTTTTTGTTCACAACTTTTTCAATGCAGCACCGCCACAGTGCTATATTATAAAGTACAATTTATGTATAATTTAAGTTTAATCTTAACTACTTTAATACACGAAAATTGTGTGACTACCTGAATTCATTTTTCAAAATTTTTTGTAAATATATATTTCAATCTTTCCTTAAATTACTAGGTACTGAAGCAATAAATGAAATTTTTTAGAAATGCAATGTTGAGTTTCAAGCAAATATAAAATATGAATCATTTGTATTTTTAAATAAAAATAATTATTCGATGCTTTATTATTTTGTAAACTGAGTAATTAGATATTAGTTGATTACTAAATCCAAGTAGCAGAAAGAAAACTGTAGATTATAAAAAAAAGATGTGTAAAATAAAAATTATTTGAATGATTCAATGAAAATTTAGTGCTTTTTATGTTATTTATTGCTTAATTATTATTAGTATATTAATTTTTACACACTATTAAATTACATAAAGATTCAAGTTTAATATTTTTTAACTAAGAAAGTAAATTTATTAGTTGCTGTGAGGTAAGGTTATAAAATATGGGATATGATTTGTTTATTAAAAGTTTTTTTTACATTTATTTTTTATATATTTTATATTTATTTATATATATTTAGTTTTTTATATTTTCCATGTTCCAATTTCATAATTTAAAAATTTTTTTTCGATGTTTTGAAATAATTATGTGAATTCAATCTTCAAAATTATATGCAAATATGTTTTAGGGTTTTGTGAAATTAATTGAAAAATTGTTATTGGCTATTATTTTTATAATAAAAATTGTTTTTTGATTAAAATATCTATTATTGTATTATTAATAAATTCTGCTAAAATTTATATTTTCTAGAATTAGTTCAAAGCTAATAATTAGTTGAAGTTAAAAAAAGACAAGATAAAATTTAAAAAACACTTACAGTAAAAATTATTTAAATTTTTAAATTAGAATGATTTTTTGAAGCTTTAAACTCTTTCAGTTTTCAATGAAAATAATTGTTTAAGGCTCTTCATGTTTTAAACTATTTAATTAATTTTTAGTTTATTAATTCTGAGATTAGTCCAAGGTTATTAATCAATTATATATAATTTAAAAATTACTAGAATGATCTAATGAAAATGATTTAATAAAAATAATTGTTTAATGTTTTTTATGTTTTGAACTGATTAACTGTTAATTTAATCTATTAAAACTTATTGCGATTTCTGGAATAAGTTTCAAACGTTATTTACAAATAAAATTTCAAGAAAGAAAAGCACAAATTAAAAAAAAATATAAAGTAAATATTATTTGAGTGCTTCAGTAAAAATTATAGTTAAATGCTTACCATATTGTGAAATAATTAATTACTTATTAGCAGAATAATTTTTTCAGAATATTAAATTAAATAAAGATTAAAATTTGGTTTCGTAAAATAAGGTGATATAAATTGATTATTAATTTTAAGATTTGATAATTTAATATTGAAAATAATTTGCAAAATAAAAGTTTAATTATATTAAAACATATGGGTATCTGCATTCAATGTTAATACAAAAGGTTACTAATAAATCAAATTTTCAGAAATGAAAGTAAAAATTAAAAATTAAAAGTAGCATAAAATTGATTTCAATGTCAATGAGTTGAATCCTTTTTTTATAATAAATGTTTGTGAATGTTTAAAATACCTTTATTCCAGATATATTATTTTTGTAAAGTTTTGCGCTTTTAAATGAGCATCAGAATTCTGATTTCAAGATTATTTTAGAATATATTTTTATTTTCCCTGCAATAGTTTAAAATGTTAGAAATAACACAAAGTTTCTGAAAAATTATGTTATTATTATTAGCTGATTTTTTTTTACAATATTGAATAACATAATGATTGAATTTTAATTTTTCTCGATTAAGTAACATGAATAGTTTATTCACTTTAAAGTTATGTAACTGAATGTGACATATGATTTTTATAATGAAAATTTATTTATATTTAAAATACCCCTATTCCAATTACATAATTTTTTGAACTAATAACAATAATTGTTTAAAATGTTATTATTAATTCTAATTTTTATAAAAATATAAAGTAGAAATTATTTTAATGTATCAATAAAAATAATTGTTGGTTGATTAAATAGGAAAAATATTTTGACTATAACAAAATATGAATTTTGAATTCAAAATGATTAATTTTCTGCGAAAATGAATGACTTACTTAACGCAATAGTTCAACTTTTAACTTAAAAAGCTAATTTTTTTTTACCAAAGAGAGGTATCTTTTTTAAAGACCGTTGAAATTGCAAAGATAAAGTTCATTTTTAAATAAGAAAGATGACTTTTTTACCAAACCAGATGATTTTTCAATCCGAAGGAACGAATTTTCTATTAAAAACATTTTAATTTCCGTTGAAAAAAGAATTATTTTAACAAAAAGTTCATTTTTAATTAAGAAAGATTAAGACAAAGGCTAATAAAGACTTGCAGTGACAAATTGTAAAGACTATAGGAACGACTTTAGGATTTCGAATAAGTTATTAGACGGTCGTCAAGAGAATTTGTCAGTGAATAGACCCTCGATTTTTACGTGATCATGCGCGAAGAAAATGACTTAATGCGCCAAAGCTGAATTTTACAGGATGGGCGAACGTAGCAGAGTCCGTAAGCCAGCATTTGAGTAGTGGGGATGCTTCTGCGAAAAGCACCCCATCCACTTCCCACAAACCTTCAGGCGCCGCATTCGTGAGCTCCACTCGCATCGGGCCGTTTCAGCTATACTCAGTAGTGGTGAGTGGTGGGGATGGTTTTCGTATGCCTCTTATCTGCTTCTTCTTGCAGATTTAAGTTCACAGTGCGACTCATTGCTTAACGACGCCACTACTCCTGGTGCTCCTCCTAGCATCGTGTCTGCTTTTTCGAACACAGAATTTTCTCCCGCCAATGTTTTTCTCTTCTGCCAGACCTCACTCTTCGATGAGATTTTCTTCTCCTGCAGAACCTTCTCATCATTCTAGATTCTGGTCTCCTAATGCCAGGTATTCAGCTCCTACTACCAGGTTCTTTCATGGAAGTGTACATGGACATGACCAACTTAAATTTATTAACCTGCGAATAAATCAATCGAAATACTCGCAGCATTCTATCGGGTAATGCCAACAGGAGAACAAATTGTATTATCAACAACGGATGGTGATGTTTATGCAATATTGCATACTGTCCATATTCTTGCTGGAATATATACATATAGTCGTCGCACCCCATATAAAGGGCGAGCAAAAATTTTAAAAATGTAGTTAACGCTCTCGTTTACATATACGAAAAATGTATACAGTTACTAACGTCTCTTTTACTCTTGTTTATTTTAAATCCCATTTCCGTCATTCTTAAAAAAACACTGTAGTCACTTTTTTCAATACATATATTGGCGTAGTCGATTGTTTACAAAAATAAAACAAAGATCCTAAAGATATTTCGCTTTTATTGAATTTCTTTGAATTCCTTTTAATCCGCCCTAAAACCTTTGGAATTATCCATTATTAAAAACTTAAACTGTCTGAAAATTGAGTCTAAGAAAAATTAACTACTAAGAGTTCTGAACATTTCTTAAGCAAGTTAAATAATTGATAAAGTAATTAATTCTAGCCAGTAACATATACTTGCAATAATTACATTGTCGTTATTTTAATATTTACATAATTTCCAAATTTGTATGTATCTGGAGATAATATGGTATTCTAGATAAAACTATCCTGTATAATTTTCGGTTTTCTAATTTTTGATAATAAGTAAATAAGTCTAAGTAGTATCATTTAACTTTTATTGAAATTATTTTTTTACTTATTCCAGGGATTTGAAGAAAATTTTTAACTTGGGTCCAGCAGTTGTATGGAACATTTCTATATACTTTAATTTTCCTAAAAATAACAAAAAGTTATTAAACAATTTTATTAATCAACAACAAAATACTCTTAATAGGCTATTATTGGAATCAAAAGTTAATTTGTTTAACTGCAAAGGATTTCCAACTAAAACTTTTCGATTGCTAGCGCTAAAAGGTATTCAATTAGAAAAATAATGGTCCTTTTACCTTACATGAATTTCTAATATACTCAATGTTCGGATTAACTTCTGATTTACTATTCCCAAACCAGCGTCTCCTTCTGTCCTTGGAATGAATTATGAAGCATAAACATAAATATCTCAGAAAAGCAATCTTGACGCCTTTAACCGATAAGATTGCCAGTATCATGCCATATATAATGTATATTGCAACGAAACACAGTGGTATTAACTAAATAGACTGAACCAAAATCTATTTTAGCATTCAAATCAGTTTTCCCCCGAATCGAAAAAAAATGAAGATCGTTTTTACTTTGGCCTTAACCAGGATGCTCATCCTTAAATCTATTGGTGAATATAATATTTCAACATATTACTAATTTTCTTTACATTTTCAAGTTGTCCGCAAATAAAAATTTCTGCGCCATAATCGGCATTCTATTCTAAATAAATTCGAGCCTCTGATTAGGGCGCTTCTCAATAAGGCGCCTTCTCACCAACTGCGATCGAACATTACCCCCACCTTCTGACCTCCTTCTGTGATTATCAAATCATGTATAAATTAAGACGAATGGATAATATCTGGCATACAATTATTTTTTAAATTAAGGAAATTATATTTTTCCGCAGAAGAAATAAATGCTAATACATACATACACTGTTAAAAGTTGGTATGGTACCTCAGATGTATTGGAATTCTACAACGCCTCCTGAAGCGAAAAATTAAAAAAAAATTTAATCATTTCTCAGGACACTTGTTCCAGGCAAAGAAAGAAATATTCTGACAAAGCCAAAACTTTTATTGATATTTGGTAGATAAATCGCATATTAATGTAATTCAAGGGATTCATGGGAATTAAGGAATTCAGAGAAATAAGGGGTTTCAAGGAATTCAAAGAGATTCACGAGATTCAAATAATTTATGTAATTGAAGGAATTTACGGAATTCACGGAATTCAAATAATTTATGGAATTCACAGAATTAAAACAATTTTTTTAAAATCAACTGAATTTCCTTAAATAAATGTTTTTGCAAAAATATTTTTAAAATCGCAGTTTATGAATTGAACACAATATTAAATGCTTTCAAGGAGTAGTAATTCTGTTAAAAGCTTTATGCCGTTGTTTCTACGATTAATTATTGTTTTTTGGTGTCGATTTTCCTTCAAATTGAGTATTGGTGGATTAAAAAATACGATTAACAAATTTAAAAAAATAGTTGTTCAACGAAATTATATTTGTTAATGCAATTAAAAAATTATTATTGTATTCTTTCTATACACTATATATTCAGAAAAATAATTTTATGTATTTTATTTTACATTATTTTTGTAAAGTTATCAAAAAAAAACTGCTGGAGCAAATAAAATGATTATTTTATATAAAATTTATAAAAATAAAATGGTTATTTTCACCAAAAAACACAATTTAAATTACTGAGAATCAAAAATAATTCGTAAAAATGTAGTTTTAGTTTCTTGGGTCATATTTGGGTCGCTGTCGAAGGCAGGAGTGTTCAAAATAAAAGTTATTACTAGTATGTTTTTTATATAAAAATAAATTTTTCTTTGGAGTGGTGACTTGCCCTCTAGAGTGAACAAACAACTTGTACTGGTGTGGAGGACGTTGGTGGGGTAGCGCGCTTCCGAGAAAAATGTTCCTTCCCACCCCGAGAGACGCGCTATTGAGAGGCTCGACTGTAATTCAGCCAAACTTTTTCTCAAATTTTATCTGTCGAGAAATCTTATAATTTTATATAAGGTTTCTTACTCAAATTTTATCAAATCTTATAGGCTCAAAAAATTCGTGAGAAACATTTTAACGTAAAAAAATTCCACAATATTTTTTATGCTTGTACAGAAACATCATCAAATATTCCGCCCAAAACAATAGACCTTCTTGGAAATTTTGGAAGGAGTAATGAATCAGCGCATAATCAAGGTATCTATACTCAAAATAAAAACAGGTTATTGGAATTTTGGAACTTTTGTTAATCTCTGAAACCAATCAATCAATACATTTTTAGGAAAATTCTATCAAATCTTATCAGTATGCGCCTTCCGTGAAATACCATTTTTTTAAATCTAGGATATCTCTACTACATTCTATCTATGGTGAAATCTTTTCCTTTTTTTATCAGAAAGTTCTCGTTGAAATTTTATCAAATATTATTCTCTCCAGGCTTGAATTAAATCATGATTATTAGAATCTCAGAAACGTTCACAAAAGGCTAAAAATTGTTACTAAAATTAACCCAAGGACACACATATATATTACGTAATTGTTGCGTAAAGATAAAAAAATTTTAACCGTCAAATGGAAATATTTGCGAAGCTATAAATCTGAGATTCGTTGATTAATTTAATTTATTATCCTAATAACTCGTTGGAAAAATAAATATTCAAAATTTATAAATGAAGATAAAAGCTAAATTTAATTATTTTTTATTTTATACCTTTAGCAGACAAAATTTCTTCAAATTGATATGAAAAATCAAGAACGTCATGTTTAAGTAAATAAGTGCATAAATTATGTGGTGTCATATACCAATTCTGTTTTTTTTTCAAGAGGGAGAAATGGTTTACCAAAAGCTAAACTTGAAGAACATGTAATCAATATTACCGACAATACGCAAAAAAAAACAACAATTTTTTAATGAAATTGTAAGATTAACTTCAACAGCCTTATTTCATGATTTAAAATGGAAACGGTCAAAAGCGTCTCTGCGAATTAACTTGAAGACCCCGCGGTCAAAACCTGTTAACTGGCATTTTTTTGATTAATTTTTTGCAATTTTCAGAATCATTTTGTATATGCAGTTAATATCCCGGAAACGAAACGGCAATTCGTTTTTGAAATAAATGTAATCTTCTGTTTCTTCTTGCAGATTTAAGTTCACAATTCGAATCTTCGCCTCGTAGTTCCCCTATTCCTGGTGCTTCTCGTGCCGGCCGATCTTTTTCTGCGGATAGAGAATATTCTCATGACATTTCTCTTACTCTTGCAAGACCTTACCTTTCAACTAGGTCTCCTTCTCCTGCCAATTCTCCTCGTCTTTCAAGGTCCAGATCTCCTCAAGTCAGGACTCCAACCTCACCTATAAGGCTTTTTTCTTCTGACGGAAGAATATATGGACTTGACCAACTTCAATTTATTCGGTGTATTCCCCACAAAAATCGGCACAGGCAATTTGAACTTCGAAGATACACTTTTCCTTCAGATAAAAAAGTTAGAATACTTACAGGAACGAATACCTATCGACCCATGACAGCCGGAGAAAAAATTGTATTATCAACATTTGATGGTGATGTCTTTGCAACATTGGACAGAACTAATTTTCTTGCTGGGATATATGCATACAATCGTCGCCATCAAGGTAGCTCACGGGCAAAAATCAACATGCAAAGTGGCATGATTTCCCTTTTGACCCGAGAGGAAATTAGGGAAATTCCAGTAGGCCCAAACGTCTGTATGTTGTATCATTTCGAAGTAGTGCATGTCAATCAAAGGGACGGCTAAGATTTTTTATTTAAAGAAACTAGTAATCCTTAGATATAATTAGATAATTCTTCAACGCTACAATTTTTTTCTTCAACATTTTGTAATATTTTCATGCTAATTTCAAAACTATTTTTCCCCAAGGGTGCAAAAGCTTATGAGCATTAATTTTAGGAACTTCCCTCTCAGAGTATAAGAAATTAAAGTTGAAACAAAAAAGTTAGAACACTTGACTATTCTTGGTGGCGAGAAAATTTTTTTTTTAATCTATACACATTACTTTAGCCCCTTATTATTATTATAAAATAAAACAGAAACTCAGGATTCCTGAATTTCATTAAATTGCTTTAAATGATAAATTCATATTGATGCTGCCATATTCATATTTACTAATTGTATTTACTCCTAGCTATCTGATCTATGTTAAAAAAATTGAAAGACTAAGATTTCTGAACATTGTTGCGATTGAGGTAACTACAATTATTCCTCAAGGATAATTTATGGAATATAAATATGAATGACTCAGCACAGTTTTGACGTCTGTAATCAATAAGGTAATAACAACCGGAAAACAAATTGTATTATCCAAATTGGATGGTGACGTCTTTCCAATATTGGACACTACCTACACAGTGATGGATAGGTTTCTTTAAAAAAAAACTAGTAATTGTTAGATCAAATTTTTTAGTTAATGTTGTTTTCAATACAAATATTGGTTCTTTAAAAAAATAAAACAAAGATCCTAAAGATATTTACCTTTTATCAAATTTCTTTGAATTCCTTTTAATTTGCCCTGAAACCTTTGAAATTATCTATTATTAAAAACTTAAACTGTCTACATATTCATTATAAGAAAAATTAACTACTAAGGGTTCTGAACATTTCTTAAACAAGTTATATAATTTATCAAGTAATTAATTTTTAAGTTAAATTAATTAATTAATTAATTAATTTGATTTAAAAAAATTTATTTTTCTAGATGAAACTATTCTGTATAATGTTCCATTGTCTAATTTTTTTAAATAAGTAAATAAGTGTTAGATAGTATCATTTAATTTCTCCTTCCGGCCTAATTCTGCGGTAGTCCTTATGACAATTTTTAAAATTATATATATTTTTTTCGTCGGGGCTGAGGCTAGGCATATAAATTAGAAGTTAGAAAAAGGTAAAGCTGATGCGTAGACCATACGCGTAACGTTTAAATCATAAAAATAAAATTGGAAACGAGACACGTGATGAGAATCTGTTTGTTAAAGCCAAAGGAGCTTTAACAAAGGAGTATTCACTATCACCAAATTACTGTTGTCGATCGTTTGACCTTTATTTAAAAAAAATCTGTGACAATATACAAAGACCGACTGCAGAGCGCAAGAGAAATACATTATTAAGCGCGAAGCGCGAGAACCAACAGTCACGCGCGTTCGGTATTAAAGAAATAATTTTAAAAAGCTGGATTGTGAAACTAATAAAAAAAGTAATAGGTTCACTGTCAAAAATTCTGTATTTTGGATTTCAGGCATTTCGATAATAGTTTTCAGAAATTAGCAGTTGCCAATGAGTAGATAACTTTTTCCCTGAAAAAATGAGATTCTAAGTATTTAATTTAAATTTTATCACTTGAGCGATACGAATAAAAAATAAAGTCGACATGAGTCAAATAGTCAGAATAATTTCTGCTTTATCATTCCCTAAATAGCGTCTACTTCTGTCCTTGGAATAAATAATGAAGCTTAAACATGAATATCTAGGAAAAGCAATCTTAACGCCTTTAACCAATGAGATTGCCCGTATGATGCCGTATATAATGTGTATTGTAACGGAAAATTGTAGTATTAACTAAATACACTGTGTACCAAAATCTATGTAAGCGTTCAAATCAGTTTTCCCCCGGATTGCAAAAAATGAGGATCGTTTATACTTTGGTCTTGACCGGCATGGTCATCCTTTATTCTATTGGTGAATATAATTGTACAACAAATTACTAACTTTCTAACATTTTTAAGCCAACAGCAAATAACAATTTCTGCGCCGAAGAACAATTCTATTCTAATTACAGTCGAACCTCTCATTACCCCCACCTTCTAGCCTCTTTCTGCGAATATCAAATCATATATAAATTAAGACGAAAGGATAATATCTGTTATATAATTTTTTCCGTAATTCACGGATATTATGGAATTCCAGGAATTCGTGGAATTTATGGAATTCACAGAATTCAAGAAATTCACAGAATTCATGGATTTCCTCAATCTCATGGACTTTTAGGAATACCATTAATTCCTTGAATTCTATAAAGTCCGTGAATTCCATCAATTTCGCGAATTCAGAAAATACCGTGTATTCCGGGTATTACGTGAATTCCGAAACTTTCTTTAATTCCATAAATTCCGTGATTACAGCAATTTCATTAATTTCTTTAATTACATAAATTTCGAAACCTCTTCGAATCATATGAATTCCATGAATTTCTTCAATTCCGTAAATTCCGTGAATTACATGAATAAAATGAATTTCGCTAATCTAGCTAATTCCTAGAATTTCATGAACTTCTAGGATTCTATTAATTCCATGAATTCCACCAATTCCCTATATTCCTGGAATGTTGCGAATTTCGTAAATTTCATGAATTCCATTAATTTCGTAAATTCCTTTAATTCCAAATAATCGATGAGAAACATTTTAAAATAATAAATTCCACAATCTTTTTTTTTTCTTTTCACAGAAATATCATCAGGTATGCCACCCAAAACAATAAACCTTCTGGCAAATTTTGGAACAAGTAATGAATCAGCACATGATCAAGGTACCTATAGTTAAAATAAAAAATTATAAAAAACGTGTAAATCAATAAACAGTCTTTTATTGACAGTTGAAAACTTTTATTAATCCCTGAAAGCAGTAAATATTTTAAATTACATTTTACATATCTCTATAAAATTCTATCTATTGAGAAATCTTTTACTTTCTTATCAGCAACTTCTCATTGAAATTGTATAAAATATTATTCTCTTCATAAATTAAATAAATAATACGTGAAAAAATAGTACGTGATTTTAGAGTAACGATAAAAAGTTTTTAACCGTAAAATGGAAATTTTTACAAAGCTATAAATGTGAGATTCGTTGCGTGATTTATATTGTTATCTTCATTTTATTTTATACCTTTAGCAAACTAAATTTCTTTAAATTGATATAAGAAATCAAGAACGGTGCCTATGTCAAACGGCCAACGTCTTTATATCATTTGATACTGAAATTTCTTTAGAAATTCATTTGCTTATATTGTCTGGAACATTTTTTACATGTAGTTAATATCCCACAAACGAAACGGCTAAATTCCTTTTAGTTTTCTTTTAATCGATTTTCGAGAATCGCGTTTGGGTATCTACAGCATCACGCCGCTAAACGATTTCTTTTCGCCAAGTAAAATTTCTAAATTGTCAGTTAACAGGCTTAGACCGCGGACCCTTCAGTTCATTTTACGAAAAAAATGTCTTAGCTGGGTTAATTTGTAGATTGTCATTAGCAGTGCAAAAATATTCGTTCTTGAAAAGAATGCAATCGTCTGTGTCTTCTTTCAGATTTAAGTTCACAATTCAGATCTTCGTCTGGTGGCTCCCCTATTCCTGGTACTTCTCGTGGCGGCCGATCTCTTTCTTTGGAAAGAGAACGTTCTCTTGACATTTCTCTTTCTCTTGCCAGACCTCACTTTTCAAGTAGGCCTTCTTCCCCTGACGAATCTCATCGCCGTTCAAGGACCAGGTCTCCTCATGTCAGGAAGGCAGCCTCACCTATAAGGCTGTTTGCTTCTGACGGAAGAATATTTGGACTTGACCAACTGCCATTTATTCGGTTTATTCCCAATAAAAATCAGCACAGGCAATTTGAACTTCGAAGATACATTTTTCCTTTAGATAAAAAAATTAAAATACTTGCAAAACCTAATGTCTATCGGCCCATGACATCTGGAGAGAAAATTGTTTTATCAACACTTGATGGTGATGTCTTTGCAATATTGGACAGAACTAATGTTCTTGTAGGAATATATATTTACAATCCTCGCATACAAGGTAAATCAAGGGCCAAAATCAACATGGAAAGCGGCACGATTTCTGTATTGACCAAAGATGAAGTTAAGGAAACTCCAGTAGGCCCGAATGTCTTCATCTTACATAATTTTAAAGTAGTGCATGTGAATCACACTGACAGTTAAGTTACTTTTTAAAAGCTCAAATTCGCATATTTTTTGATCCTGTTGCAGTGTAAGAAATTAAATTTGTAACAAAAAAGTTAGGAAAGTTTTTTGATTTTATGAAATTTCTTTAAATGCCTTTCAATTTGCCAACTATATTTAAGTCGGTACTCTCCACCATCAATAAAAGAAATGCCTGCCATCATTTTCGCGGAACGTTATTTGCATTTCCATAACTAGCGTTGCATTTATTTTGCCCATAACTCTATACAGAACAAATAAAAAACAAGCAGTTTCTGAGGATTCAATTAGAGTTCAGTTTTAAGTAAATTCAGAATCTTTTTATAACATTAAATATTTTCAAATTATGAATACTTAAAGTACAGTTCATTCCTTGTAGAATTAATATTCATAATTTTTTAAATACGGAGTTCTGACCATTTTTGCAGCGAGTTAAATAATTTATAGAGTAATTAATTCAGCTTAGTAAAATGTCTTTAAAATTATTCATAGTTTCGTCATTCTTATACTTTTATTGATACCCAGTTTTTTTACGTATCTGTAAATTTTATTTCTCCACAAATGATTACAAATTTTTATTTGCTGATCTATAAGAGATAAGTCTTGCCAAACACTCGCTTGTTGTTTAAATATTGTTAGTCAAATACTGATGTATTTTAAATAGAAATATTTTAAATAGTAATAATTAGAGCGTCTACACATGATCTAATATTACGGTTTTAAGAAACATAACAATGTTTCAGGTGTACTGTTAAAATCAAAATTACGTTATCGTTTGTTTAAATATATTTATTCACATATTCGTATTTTTATGTCTTTCAGAAAAAAGACGTAATTTTTTTTCAATTTTAATTTAGAAAAGCTCATTTTATTCTATTTAGTAAGAAAGTTACAAAATTGTAAGAACGGGCATCCTAATAAAATCCCCTAAACGCCATTTTTCATTTTAAAGAAATTCCCGGCCTACTTTTTCATCATAATTGGTTGCCAATCATTTGTAGAACATTGTCATATTTATGTTCACGACAGCTTTTTATCAATGTAATATTCGAAAAAGATCGTTTTATTATCCACAAAATAGCCTCTCTCGTAGTAACTAAAATTATGTCCTTGAATTAATTTATAACACCTAAAAATGAATATCTCTGCTTGTCGTGATCCGCATTCTATTTTACTTGCGATTCTTTTTCAAAGGCTATCTAATTTCGCCCGAAATGACAAGATTTAAATTCACTTAAAACATGTTATTTTATTTAAACTTTTAGCGCCTAGAAATTAGAGCTTAGTACATTTGCAGATTATCATTAATAATGCGAAACCAAACGTTGTTCAAAATAATGTAATCATCTGTTCCTTCTTGCAGAATTAAGCTTTCAGTTCGAATCATTGTTTGATGGCGCCCCAATTCCTGAGGCGCCATCAAACAATGGCCAACTCCTGGGACAGACAAAATTCTCTTGCCAGTCATCTTACTCCTGGCAGACTTTCTTCTCCAATCAGATCTTCTCCTGTCGAACCTGCTTTTTGTTCAAGATTCCGATCTCCCAATTCCAGGTATTCAGCACCACCTACCAGGTTTTACTGTACTGACGGAAGTATATATGGATTGGATCAACTTCAATTTATTCGGTTTATTTCCCGTAAAAATCCCAGCAGTCAATTCGAACTTCGAAGATATACTTTTCCAGTGAATAAACAAATCAAAATACTCGCAGCGCGAAAAGTTTATCGGCCAATGCCAACCGGAGAACAAATTGTATTATCAACATTAGACGGTGACGTCTTCGCTATATTGGATGCTACCTACATTCTTGCTGGAATATATGCATACAGTCGTCGCATTCAATGTAAAGGGCGAGCAAAAATCAACATTCAAAGCGGCACGATTACTTCAATGACCGGACAGGAAATAAAGGAGACCCCAGTAGGCCCGCACATTCTGATATTAGATAATTATAGAGTAGTACATGTAAAAAATAATTATGAATAAGTTTCTTTTGAAATTAAACCAGAAATCATTAAATCACTTTTTTTTAGTTAGTTTTGTGGTTTATATACACGAGAAATATATACAGTCACTAAACTACCTTTCAACTCTTGTTTTTTTAATCCCCTTTCAGTCATTCTCTTAAATAAAAGCACTGCAGTTAGCTCCTTAAATAAAGATATCGTTATAGTTACTTTTTTAAAGCAATTAAAGCAGAGACCCCAAAGATTTCTAACTTTTATTGAATTTCTTGGAATCCCTTTTAATTTCTTAAAAATATTCTTCTACTGTTAGAAGATCCTCCTCCCAGTTCGCTTACTCTTGCCAGTTCGCTGACTCCTGCCTGTTTTCTTACTCCTGTCAGTTTTTTTTACTACTTTCAGTTTGACTCCTCCTGCCAGTTCTCATTCTCCTTCTTCTGCCGAAACTTCTCGTTGTTGAAGATCTAGGTCTCCTCCTGCCAGGCCTTCTAATGGACGAATATGCAGACTTGACCTACTTTAATGTCTTTTTATTGTCCATAAATATCCGCACCAGAATTTCTTACTTCGAAGATACAACTCTCCAACAGATAAATCAATTAAAATACTTGTAGTGCCTAATCTCTCTAGCACTCGCACTAAAGGACGAGCAAGAATAAACATGCAAAGCGGCACTATTACGTCACTGACCACATATGAATTGCGGGAAATTCCAGTAGGTCGCTTTCACCCGATTTTACTTAATTTTAAAGTTTTGTATGTAAACAGAAATCCTTAGAGCCACCCATTTAATTAAAAAAGTATATACTATATTGTAAATATTATGTATACTTTTCGCTGGAAAATAATTTTTGATTGTCAAAAATTTAAGTTACTAGTAGTAGTAATAGGAAATCGTTACTTACAATTATATAAAGCGGTATGCATATGCATATTTTTCAGGATGACATTTCAGTATCTAGGAACTCACCTGAAAGAGTAAAAAATATAAAGGTTAGTTACATTTTCACACAGTAACGATAAAATGCACATATAATAAAATTATCTTTGAAAATATAGGATTTATGGATTCCTGATTAGTTAGCGATGTGTATATGTAACTAAAAAAATTGGCAACAAGTTCATGCAATTTATCTGAAAATCAAAATTACCAAACAATATATTTTTTATGATTTAAAGTAATTTTTCAATTAAAATTTGACCTTTGTTGCCTTTCAGGAAAAATAAAAAAAATTAAATATCTAGCGTATATTTTAAGACCGATTCATTACCTTTTTCGTTACCTATCTATATATTATTTACCTTTATTTTCTAAATGTAAAAAGTCTAAACTATACACTGAGGACCAGAAGAAAATCGTAAAAATTTGAAGAAGAAAAAATTAAATATAGAAATTTATCGAAATTCTATAAAATTCAATTCCCGGCTCCAAAACATTTTTTAAGGCCGATGAAATTAAAAAAATCGAACACAAAATTTAATAATTTTTCCATTTACAGTAATAAAAACTGAGCTGCACATGATAGGATTGAAATTAAATCAATTTAAAATTATAAACTTTTATAAATTGTAGAGTTTGAAGATTCAGATTCAGTTCCAAAAGTGTAACTCCACGTTATTTTTTAAGTGCTTTAAATTCAAGAATCAATTAATTAATTTAAACATGTTCTAAATTATACTATTTTCGGCAATTTTAAATTCTAATTTCACTTAAGAATTAGTTAAAAACTGAAAATTCTCCTTCTAAACCCGAAAATTTAATTCTTTTCCAAAAATTTCCTTTTCCAATCCATAATTTAAATTTTGTTCAAAAATACCTCGTTTTACCTCAGAATTATAATTTTCTTTAAAAAATTAAATTTCCATACAGAATTGTTCTTTTCTTGGACAAATTTCAGTTCCAACTCAATATTGGTTAAAAAATTAAAACTCCTTTTTTAAATCCGGAGCTTTAATTCTTTTAGAAAATTCTCCGCTTCAACTAAAAATTAAATTTTTTTCAGAAAATTCCCCGTTCACGTTCATGATTTTAATTTTTTTCAAAAATATCCTGTTTCAAATTAAAATTATAATTCCTTATTTAAAAAAAATTACCTGTATCAATCAACGTAAGAATTATGAGAAACGAATTTTTTATTTGCAGTTAACTAAATTCAACTTATCTATGTTTTTTAATATCGAAGAATTGCGTTTGTTTTTCATTTGATTAGTACATAACTTCATGAGAAACAAAAGACAAACTTAGTCAACAATTAACTTAACAAGTCCTCTTTTTTCATTAACATAAAAGTGTAAATAAACAAAAATTCAAAAATCGGCTCCACAGTTTCTTTCAAAATTGAACGCTGAATTTAAAAAAAAACCGCTAATGAACTGCGCACGTTGTATTTGTAGCCGACATGTGACCGAATAATATTTAATTAATTTAATTATATTTAGAATGTTTATAGAAAAAATTAGTATAGAACATGTTTGAGAAAATACTGTATAGAAAAAGTTACCTAATCGTAAAACCCAATATATCTGCATATTTAGTTGGATGAGACCAACACATTTTTCTCATGAAACTTTTTCAGTTGACAATTATTGATCAAGAGAATTAATGAATATGATGTTTTATAAAACAAAAATCGCGGTTATTGGGCTATTTGTTGAGAAAAATGCTTAAAATTTGTATGGTGTATGCTCAATATATAAGCGATGACTATAAGCAACGCACTTTGTTTAAAAAATTAATATGTGACCGTCCGCGAAGAAAGGGACCCGATGCGAAAGAAATCGATTTTTATTTTCTCACGATAATTGATAGTTCTTAAGTTACTCTTTCATTTGGAATAATCAGAATTTTTTTAGTTCATTAATTTGCTTGTTATGAAGCTACAAACGTAGGCAACACGAGAGGCCTGCAGACACCAGCCCCACCACTCACCGCTACCGGGTATAGTCGAAGCGAGCCGAGGCAAGTTGAGCTCAAGGATAAAGCAACTAAAGGTGTATTGGTTAATGGAGGAGGTACTTTTCTCAGCCGCATCCCCACTACTCAAATGCTGGCTTGCGGACTTTGCTCAAACCGCCTATCCTGAAAAATTCAGCTTTTACGCATTAGGTCCCTTCCTTCGCGAACGGTCACATATGTATGTTTTTGCTAATAATAAATTAATTCAGAACGAAAACCCCGTTTACTTCAAATCGCTGCCATTTCTACCTTTTTCGACCAATTTTGGTCCAATTTTCAGGAAGAATTTCTCAGAGTCTAGTGAACAACTTTCTTGCGACAAGTTATTTCAACTAACATTTTTTCGACGATCGACCCACCGCTCGAAGTTAGTGAAACTTGGTTTTCGTTCGGAATTAATTTGTTGTCGGCGAGAAACAAGCATATTACTTTTCAAAAAACTGCTTATTTCGAGTAATAATTTTCAAATCAAAAAGTGTCATGAGAAAAATTTTCCGACCGCGTGATTCTGAATAAGAAGGTACTTTTGTTTTACGTTTTTGTCATTCTTTTTTTAACGATAGATTTCCCGAGTGGACACTTCTTCTAAGCGGATTCGAGTGCTTAACGATTTTTTGCATCCGTCGCCTCAATTCCTGTCAAACACTTCTTTATTTGTTTCTGACAAAACTTTTGCTTCATAGTTACTTTTCTGGAAAATATTTGAAAACTGAAATTGCATCAGACCACTATTTTCCTCAGCAATGAAAGTGATTTCATGCAGAAAATAATATTTAAATAAAAAGGACGGCTCTTATTTGTAATTGTCACCGTGCCCCCTACCGGAACAATATCCTACTATTTCTTAACTTAGAAGATCCAATTTATCTTTGCCACTCTTTGTTTAATTTTAAAGTTTCGAAGTCAGAATATGAAAATTTTTCTGTAAATACCGAAAAGTTGACAGTTTTCTACATTTTCTAGAAACAAATGGTATCAATTGCACAATCTTTTTTGCCTTTTCACAGAAATATCATCAGGTATGCCACCTAAAATAAAAGAATTTCTGGGAAATAGTTCAATTTTACATCTAAGTGAATTTTTAACTGAAGGAATGAGCACTGAAATAGTTTAATGTTAAAATATATATAGTTATACTAAAAGAAGCCAAATTGTAAGCCAAAGTTAAAATAATTAAATATTATGTTCAACCAAATAGAGGAATTTTCAAATAAAATTATGGATTTTTCAACCAAAATTATGAATCTTAAACTAGAATCATAGAATATTTAAGAGTAATAATAGTTACATTTGCAGTTTAAATAAAGAATAATTTTCGAACAAAAAATAAACAAACTTTTATCCAAATAGTTAAATTTTCCGCAAAAAATTCCTTTTCATCCTAATTTTCAATTCAATAAAGCAAGTCATATTAAAACCGAAGTAATAATTTTTTAACAAAAATTATAAATAGGTAACTGGATCACTTGCATTTTTAATCGAAAAGAATTTTTTAGGAAGAAGACTAACTTGCAAATAAAAAGATAATTTTATACAAAAAAATCGATTTTAAAAAAAAAGCGGAATATTTGAATTTTAAACCAGAAAGATGATTTAATAATCAGAAAGATTACTTTTCTAGAAAAAAGGAAATATTTTAAGAAACTACATAAATGTTAAAACAAGAAGCTTAATTTTGAAATATACAATAGTTAAATTTTCTCTTAAAAATCTAATTCTTAACAAGAAAAAAGAACAACAATAAATGGATTTTCAGAAAAATAGTTAACTTTTATATTGGAATAGGTAAATTGTTAGTTTAAAAATATTTTTACGACAGAAATGAAATTACAATCCAAAAAGATGAATTTTTAGCAAAATACTTTTAATTCTTCACCAATTAGTTTCATTTTTATCCAAAAAAGATTTAATTTGTACTAAAACAGATGAATTGTTAATAAAAAACAACATACTTCTTTCTTAAAAGATAAACTTTCATTTAAAAAAGATTCAGTTCATTTTTAAGACAAAAATATTAAATTCAAATAATAAGTAGATTTTATACGAAATAGCTAAGTTTTCAGCAAAACATCAGAATTGAAAGAAAGTATGAATTTTTAACAAGATCGTTATATTTTACACCAAAAAGTTGCATTTTTAGTTCAAGAAAAACAAGCATTCTACTAAATCGTGTAAATCTTTATATCAAAATAAAAAAATTTCAAAAAAAGAGTTGAATTTTCATCCAAAAAGATTTCAACTGACTTGAAAACTAAAAATAGGAATTTTAAAGGAAAAGAAGATTTTCCAGAAAATATTTCAATTTTTATCAAAACAGTTGCAATTCTTCAAAAGAGATACAATATTTATATCGAAAAAGATGAAGTCTGAAATCAAAAAGACCAATTTCCAAAAAAGTCATCATCCAAAAAATATTTCAATTGGTTCATAAACAACAAAATATGAATTTAAAAGAAAAAGTTAATTTCATACACAAAGAGCAGAATTTTTAAAACAAAAACACGGATTTTTAAAAAACCAAAACATTTTGAAGAAACCCCTTCCCCTTATCTTAACAAATCGTCACAAAATTGCCCCCCCCCCCCCCCCCCCCCATCCCCTGAATGCCCAAATGTCTCCTTAGACCGCGGGTGGGCGCGGGAGGCCCGACGGGGCGGCGGGGGCGGGGGCG
>JAAAKG020012882.1:0-20862 GCA_010014905.2 Druon quercuslanigerum | reverse complement strand
CGAATATTACGAATCGAAACTAAATTTACGTATTACGAGTACATACTTACTATCTTTCGCTAAAAGATTATTATGGCCCAAACTAAACTTTCGAAACAAGAGAGGGTCTCTGTATTAATCATGCATGGTTGATGAGATCGAATTCGATCTTATGATTAAGTTCGTTTGCTTTTTAATCGCACTTTGCGTAATGAAGAAGGGTTAAATCCTGTCTCAAAATCAACAATGGAAAGAACTCCAAGGCGCTTTATGAATCATGGCTCTATCAAGGACCTTCATAGAACTGGTCGGCCAAAATCTGCAGGATCTGAGGAGATGCAGATGGACATAGCCTAAGCATTTGTTGAAAACCCACACCTTAGTTTACGACGAGCTAGTGATGAGCGTGACGTAGCTCCTGAGACAGTGCGAAATATTTTAAAAAGCATTAATTTCCGTCCTTACAAATTTCATCTGGTACAAGAGCTCAATGAAGACGAAACTGATCGTCGGGTTGAATTTTTTGAAGTTATGATGGACAAAAATGGTTGAGATCCTCTTTTCTTGTACAATACAGTATTTTCAGATGAAGCTACTTTTACTTTAAAAGGTAAAATTAACAGGCAAAATTGTAGATATTAGTCCGACACAAATCTTGATTGGATTTTGGAGAGTCACACACAATATCCACAAAAGATTAATGTTTGGGCCGGTATCTTGAATGATACATTGATAGGCCCTTTCTTCATCGATAGTAATCTCAATGCCCGTGCATATAAAGAGCTTCTCAGAAACCAAATTGTGCCAAGAATAAGGAAGATTACAGGCGATAATTTTTAAAATATTTGGTTCCAGCAGGACGGAGCAGCTTCTCATTACGGTAGGGAGGTTCGAGCATATTTGGATACTCAGTTCCCTCGAAGGTGGATTGGAAGAAAGGGTGAAATCGAGTGGCCTGCTAGATCTCCTGATCTAGCCTCTCGACTATTTTCTTTGAAATTATTTAAAGAGCAAAGTAAACTCAACACAACCCCAAAGCTGAGACGTATTGCAGAATCGGATTCTGAAACAGGCTACTTTGATTGATGGGGAGATGATTCGCAATGCTGTAACTCCTTTTTAGAATCGCATAGCTTTTTGTGAAGAAGCTCAAGGATTTCAGTTCGAACATCTTCACTGAAGCGTGATAGGCAAGGGGACTCACGCTCATCAAGCACCCCAAGGGGAACAGAATTTACTACGTCCACGTCGTTGTTCCTGGGCAATGCTAAACTTAAACGTAAACTGCTTGAAAAAAACCTTGAAAAAACCTTGAAGATCATCACCAAGATCAATGCAGAGCTCACCAATGAATTTCTTGTTAAAATTTACTTCAAGAATTGCACTGACCTCTTGGAAAACTTTGTTAATTTCAAATAACCTCTAACTGACCTTGAACGTTACACTGGACCTATGACTTTGGTACGTACCTTAACGTAAAATTTCCCGCTCTATCAATTGCAGATGTAAAAAAAGGGGGTCTCTGTTTAAAAAAAACAAAGTTGAACTTCAAAAAGCCATGAAGGTAAACTTTAAGGTCAAAATGAAGGTCACAATTGAATTCTTCGTTGAAATTTACTTTAAGAATGACATGCACTTTTTTTAAAAATATTTTACCTGAGGAAATATCAAACCGTCCCGGTAGTTTTTAGACACCCTGTATAATTTTTTTTCATCGTTATAAGAGCTCGGGTTTTGGCAGTGTATTCTTTGGCAATAGAAGCTGTATTTGATGTTCCTCTTGCCTTATTAAAGAAACTTTTAAATTGTAAGTAGTTAAGAGTATATTTCCGTTAAGAATCTTGAATAATTGATTTTATTGGACCTAGCAGTTCATTATTCGTTTTGCTATTTATACTTGTTAAAGAATGATTTATTTTCTTTCTCTTTTTTGACTTAAGGGGGTCTTTTAGTGTCCTAAGTCAAAAAAATCGATTTTTTTTATAAATCACCTCTGAAACATGTGTAGAAGACGTGGGTAAAAGGATTTTTAGAAATCAAAAGCCGCTCCAGAGTTACAAATATAAACCGGAGCAGGTTTACGGAGCGCACGGGAGCCCGCTCAGCAAGACGGGCTGCACTGGCTTTCGCATCGAATATCCTCGAGCCTACCTGCTAACTGGCTTTCTTGTATACTAGACTAAAGTCTTCTTTGAAGAAGAGGTGGGTGTGCTGTATGGTCCAGACATAGCAGATTGATGATGAGTCAGTTTTTTTATTATGAATTATATACAATAAGTTTCAAACGCGTTTTTTTGAAACACGATTTTTTTTAAACTGTTGTCATAATACCTCAAAAACGAGTTAACTGATTCTGCTTAAATTTGCACAGCACCTTTAGTATATATATAGCTAAAATTTGAAAGAAAATAATTAACATTTTTCTTCGTTAGTTTTTTTAACGGCGTAAAAAAAATTTTTTTTTTGTAATTCTGACTTCATTTTAGTTCCATGCTGAGGCTCAAGTCTCACAATGTGTAGCTGATTTTTCATTCACGAGTAATTGAAATTTCAGCAACCGTCATTGTATAAAACTTCAATCACATGTGGTTGAAAATTCAATTCTTGTATTTGGGTAAAAAGGTAATCTTGTTGTTTAAAAATTCATTAAATGGTTGAGGATGCATCTATCTTTAAAATGTTTTCTTTTTCCTGTAAATTTGCATAGTGATATTTGTAATCAGTACATAAAAATACATCGCTATTTCATGTTTGATTGAAAATAAATTATACTATATTTCTGAAAATTCAACTTTTTCGTAGAAAACTAATTGGTTTGTTAAAAAATAATATTTTTTAGGTCGAAAATTCAACCGTTTTTTGGATAATTTATTTTTTTAACTAAGAGGAGGAGCTATATGATAAAGTAGTTGGGGAAAGCGAGTTGTATGGTAAAGTAAGGGGTTGGAAATTATGGGAATGTAGGAGGACTACGGGAACAAAAGTAATAATTAACTTTTTTGCAATGAAAGAATGAAATAAGTCTTGAAAATAGGCTTATAAATCTATAAAGGTTAACATTTAATTTATATCAATATTCGCAATTTTTTGACATGTGAAGCAAGTATAGCTGATGGCGTAACATAACCTTTAAGTTGTTCTAGGTTTTCTAAATTATAGATATAATGTACATCTGTACTATTATTTTTTTACTATGAGAAATAATATTTATAGTACAAAAATGAACTATATTTAATTATTATTAAAAATTATTTTCCTTTTTAAAACGGAAAAATATTTTCTTTTATGATAAAAACTGTATTTATGATGCTAAATTAAAAACAATATCTATACGCTTAATTCAAACCAATTTAATATATACTGTAATTATTAGAAAACCTTCAGCTATTTAAAAATAATTTACAATTTGTAAAGATTTCAAACATATTTCAACAAAATGGAAATTTTTCAAGATTCTGAAGAAAAATTTTTAATCTTTCAAGAATTTTGAAAAGTTCAGTGATAGATTTGAAATGATGTTTCAATTTGGAAAATTAATTTCTACAATTCTTAAATAATCTTAAACTGACTCGAATTTTACTTAATATTTTAGAAAATCTTGCAAAATAAAAAAATATCCTATGAAATTGGCAAAACTATAATTTAAGCTTGAAGATACGTGTTTCAAAACTGATAATATTCATATTGATATTCATATTCAGATTCATATTCATATTTATATTCATATTTATTGAAGCCCAACAGCTTTAAAAGCTAGTTACAGAGCTTCCTTAAGCTTCATTCCAGGTTATAAAGGAAAATAGTGGGTGCCTTCTTTCGAGTCTGATGCTATCTTTACATTTCCCAAAGCTACTCACATGTTCTCTTATTTAAATAAACTTGTTTGCTAAATCACTTTGTTTACCAATGGAGGAGTAAAGCAAGTCAAAATTGTTTTCGTACTTTAAACAGAAAATCATACAGTCTAATGCCAATCTCTTGAACCAGCGAATTATATAAATTTCCAGCTGTAGTATAAAAGTATAAATAGTTATTCAAAAATTTTATTTCATTTAATAAATGCTTTTGTTCTTCGACTTAACAAACGACAGGATAATGCTACTATTTTTAAATTTCATGTTTGCAATAAAGCGCACATATATTCACAATTTCATTAAAGTTATTTCTCACGAAGTGGCATTCAAAACCCCCACATTTTCGTGTTTCTTTTAAATTCTATAAAGAATTTGTAAAAAAACCGTACTGAAAGCTGAATGGCACCTGGGTGAGGTCTTCAGAATGGTGACTCTGAGATACTGCGTGACCACTCAGAGTACGCAGTCTTATCCTTGTAGATGAAGCCAATGAAGATGGAGTCAATGCGATGGATCGGCAGAATCCTGGGGCTTTACAGGTGGATAGAGCGACAAAATCACGACTTTGCTAGAATACTACGATGTGAGTGTAACCCCTGAACGAGAGAATTACATGGCACGACTGCATGGTCTGTGGTGCGAGAAAACCCCAGAGCTATCGCATTTTTCGCATCAACGTCTGTGAAGCCGTGCCGAAGTACTCCAAAAAACGGGATATGTAAGGGGAGCGCCTACAAGGGAGAGCCAGAACAAGTCGGTAGTAGAGAAAGAGAGGTGGCACTAAAACCAACTGGGGGCAGGCATCCGATGGAGGACGAGCGATGCTTTATGACCCGGAGAAACACCAACATTCAGTTTTCTGCCAAGCCTAAAGATCTGGCTTAATTGGATGAAGAGCTTCAAGGACAATTTTCCGAAGAGTCCGACCTCTGGACTTTCAATTGCTGTGAGTTTAATGCAGTGAGAGCTTTGGCCGATGCGAATCGTAAAACAAAACCAACGGTTGATCATAAGACCAAAAGACGAATGTATCAACTCGCCATAAAGATAGGCTGCGGAAGACAGTCGCGTCCCGCATTCAGTGTGTGATTGACTATATAACATCTGGCAGAAATTCGACCACCAAAGTTCAAAAGTTCGCTCGCGAACTCCGGATCCCTCCGCTTGTTGTCGACCACCCGCCCAAACCAGATAGGTCGAAGTCTTTTGGAGAGAAGTCTACGGAGTGCAACATAGACTTGACGAAGCCTCAGAGAGCATAAATAGCTTCAAGGAGCTGTGTGATGCCCTCTTAGCAACATCTGAGGAGAATGCCCAACCATCACTACCGAGGAGGTGAAAAAAGTATTCAGAAGTATAAAGAACTATTCTGCTCTAGGACCAGATGATATCAAAACCATCTGTGGGAAAAAGTTTCCTTCAACCCATCACCATCTGGCCCGTACTTTCACCTCATATTTAAAGTCGGAAGAGCCAATCCCGGAGTTGTTGGTGGAAGGGCACACAGTACTCCTACCGAAAATGGGCAACTTAGCTGACCTGTGCAATCGGACCTCTGTGGCAAGAAATGTATGAACAATGCGGCTCAAATAAAGGCGTTGCAGGATGTCGAGAGAACCTGCTTATCGATAGATGTTTCTGCAAAGATGCAGCATCCTACCAGCGTGATCTATCGATGGCCTTGATTGATTATCGGAAAGCTTTCGTTTCGACCTCCAATAAACTTATGATCTGTCTTTTGGTAAGCTTAAAGGTTCGTACTCAAACCGTGAGGTGCATAGAGAGATTAATGCCACTTTGGAAAACCAGATTTACTATCTTATCTGGAAACATTTCATGTGACAACTAACAAGGTCACTTTCTAAAGAGGTGTCTTTCAGGGCGATTTCATGAGCCCACTTCTCTTTTGCTTCACATTATTGCCACTATCTCTAGCACTTCGCTATTCCCAGGGGTACCTTTGCGGCAATCCTGCATGTATAACCTTAAGATCTATGCTAAAAATAAAAAAGAACTACAAAACTTAATGGCATCTCTGCAGACCCTTAGCTCGTCGATAAAAGCGCTATACGACACCTTTCCGCTGGAGAGACTTATACTTACCTGGGCATGCCACAGAGTCGCATTAAGGATGTGACATCTATAAAGGATACTCTCCAAAGCAGATATAAACGGCTTAGCCGACAGATCTGGTCTTCCGAACTGTCGGCGAGGAACAAAGTATCTGCAACGATCGTGCTTGCCGTCCCGGTAGTACTGTATTCATTTGGAGAGGTTCCATGGACGAACAATGAGCTCAGATCCCTTGATTTCAGGACACAAAAGGTTATGCACATAAACGAAAGCATGTATCTTAAGTCTTCTGTTCCGCGACTCTACATCTCACACTGTCAAGGTGGTAGCGGAATATTGAATCTTGAATGTCTTCACAACAGGATTATTTTGGGTACAGCACATAGAGTCGCAAATGGAAGAGACCCTCTTCTTAAAATGGTCAGAAAGCATGAATAAATGGGCAAAGAAGCGTTTCTGTACAAAGCAGCGGATGAGGCTGCTGAAACACTCGAACCTTACTTCAGTATAAGGGGAGAGCAGAATGCATCAAATCTTATCTATCTCGAGTACTCACTCCTGAAAGCCCGGATTCAGATAGCACAGGATAAAAACTTCCGGAAACAGCTCCTCTGTAGGAGGATGCAGAGCATCCTCCACAAAAATGTGGAGGATCAGTCAATGTCGTATGAGCTAGCTCTTGCGTTCCTTAAATCATCAGGATTGAAGTCGGGCATGGTAGGTTTAATCTGGCATGTCGAAATGGTGCTATTTCCACCTTAACATATCGTTGCCACATTTTAAACCTAGACATTCCCGATGACAGCTGCAGGGCGTGTTATGCACACCCAGAGCATCTAGGACACATACTATCTAGTTGTCCAATTCATGCGGGAACGACCTACTTCTAAAGGCACAATGCGACACTAAGAGTTCTTTATTAGTATCTCTGTCGCTCTATGGCATTAACCTTATTATCGCTTCTCTAAACGCTCCTAGGGAAATAGAGTCAATTTTCGAGAATAAGACGTGCCGCATATACTGGAACTTTATATCCTCGACAATTGTTTCTGTTGCACATTCGAGATCTGACATAGTTCTCCTTGAGTTCGACAAGCGAGCCATGTTCATTATTGAATTTTCGGCACCGGCTGACAAAAGCATCATAGCCAAGGAGAATGAAAAGAAAGAGAGGTATAGAGACCTTATAAGGCAGTTGCGACGATTGAACCCGGAATATTATGTTAAATTAAGCATCCTTATCATCAGCGCGGAGGTGCCAAACTTTCACTGGTCAATAGCCTGAAAAGCATCTCTGCGTGTGAACAATATGCTAAGAAGGCGGTCGTCCTTGGGTCGCTCCGTGTCCTCAGGGTTGCATGGTCGTGAGACGTGGTTATGGCTGAAATTTTACCGCGATATCGCTGGGATCGGGTGCAATTTTTCAGATTAGCACCCGATCCCGGCAAAATCCTATGGTTGTCCTTATGACAAAAATTTAATTATTTATGCTAGAATGGATTAAAAGAATACATAATTTGACAACGTCTTAGTACTGACTAGTTGTCTTTTGGGCCCCTCGCCACTGTTATAAAATTTGAAATTATTACTTTTGTTTCTTACTCTACATAATATGTCTGATTTTTACAGTTTTTTACTATTTTTGATTTACATTTATATAGGAGAGATTTAGTTTTTATGGAAAAACGAAAAAAATCTGGAGGCTCTAAAAATTATAAATTATAATTTATAAAGATTTTTTTGCGACATTTTTTTCGATTTTTTACTTTAAAATTTTTTTGGAAGCACTTACATTATAATAATTTGATGGAGTTCTTCTAGAGGTCAAACCTCATGATTTGACATACATTTTTTACAAATTCAAAAGCATTTACACTTTAAAGGGTAATTCTTTTTTTTTTGTTCTACTGTTTTTATGAAATTTCGAATCAAAATGTTTAAAATTGAACATTTTCAACTGGAAACTGGCGAAATTTACAAATATCAATTTTGAAGCATTTAGTATTAAAGAATTTTAAGTATACGCTCCGTGAACTTTACGGTAGCAATCATCATTTAAGTCGATGTCATGAGTAAAAGATGTATTTTAAGCATCATTAGCAGAAAAAACTTTTAAGATTCATAAAAAGGACAGTTAATTAATAATGAGAATGCAGAGTGGAGCAAAATAGTAACCGAGTTATGACGTCGTAAATTAGTGAAGTGCACTGACATAGCTAATTATCAAGTCCTTGGGAGGCAAAAATCACATAAGACAATAGTAGTTCAATTGATTCTTGTTTTTTACAAGAGTGAGTCAATTTGATTATTGGACGTTAAATAGGATTCTTAATTTGGATTTTGATATAATTTAAATTTCTAACATTTTAGTAGTTCAATTTTCAACTAAAAATGATGTATCTGCAACAAAACGTATAACAGTCGATATTAAAAAATAAAAATATTTTTAATTTAATAAAAAAACAGTTAATATACATGCTTGAATTTTCAACCAACACAGATTAATTTTCGAAGAAACGGTTGAATTCTTGACCAAATAATTTACATTTATACTTAGAAGTAGAATTTCGCTACAAAAAGATACAACATTTCAACAAAATGCATACATTTTTAAGCAAATAAATAAATAAAAATGTTTACTATCATACGGAAAATATCTGGTGAGTTTTATGTGGGGTAAATAACGTTTGTGACCAGAAGATTTCTTTTTCATAAAATAGAATTTTCTTTTTTTTGTTGCTCACAACAGATACAAAAAAATGTTAATAAATTAGTTTGCACAGTTAAAAAAGTTCTACAAAAAATTTCTTGGCTGATTTATGATATCTTGTACTGTCTCAGAGAAAAATAAAAAATTCAATATTTATAAAAAAATTCTCTTTAGCACAAAAATGGCTTAGCCCATATATAAATTACGGAATATATTTTTATATAAACAACAAATTGTAGAAAATATTTTTTTTTAATAAAAAAGATGGGGTTTGCTCCTTTTCACAGAAATTGCCGATATGTTTCTAGGGCTTCAACTTGATAATTTTAAATTGTATATATAAATGAACAATTAAAATTAAAAGATGCCTTTGTTCTAAAGATTTAAAATTGGAAACAAATAAATTTTGACAATGGCATATTGAAATTTATTCTGTCTTGTAAACTCATAATGAAAACGTGATTAAATGGCTTGAAATGACAAATAACAACAAAACACTGACAAATCAAGTCTCCTTAATCTCATTAAATTTTTAATGCGCTTTAAAAAAAAGAAAAAAATTAGACAACTTTTAAACTTAAAATTTTTTTTTTGTTTAAGTTTGATAAACTAAAAATCTATATGACGGAATAATTGTTGATATATATTTACTTTTAAAAAGTAACAGGCAGAATTTTGACTTGATTAACATTATTTTCAAAAATTTAGTGGACAACAAAGAAAATTAATTTTTTCACGTATTTAATGGTGGTTTAATTTTTTTGGTTAAAATAATCCTTATCTCTCTTTCGCTTTTGGCAAATGTTATAAAAAGAAAGTTATTTACCAAATTTTAGAATAATTTAAAAGAATAAGGAGAAATACCCCTACGTAGATTTAAAGTATACTTTTTATTCATATAGAGAACGAGTTTTGCAACCAAAAATAAAATGAATGATGTAACGTTTTTGTAATTTTTCAAGAGAAATCAGTACGCTAATATGACACGTTTATTTATCATTAAATCTTCCGACTCGATCGTAAAATGCTCTTGTTATGTTGCGAGCTGTCAGATTTTTTTTAGATTGCTTTGCTGCCAAAATGATTAAGTGTCGAACACCCGAGAATTCAGATAATACCTTTTGCTGTTATAAAAAGAAATATATAGTGCTAAATTTTATAGCAATTTATAATTACCAATCACCTTGATCCCATGCGTCTTTCGATATTCTCATGGCTCAAAATCAAAGAAGATAAATAAGTAAGATAGATTAAAATTACACTACCGTCGGAAATTGTTGGTAGAACCAACGAAAGTACTACCTGTTAAAAATCACTGCTGATTTTAATCGTGATTTCTTGAATTTTTCCCTTTTACTTCAACTATTGATTAAGGGACCGAAACTTGATGAACACTAGCTTGGGCATTTTCAGTCACATGTGAAACTTTCCTAGGTCTTGCTACTAGTTGAAGTTGAAGTACAAAACTCGATTAATTCTTGAATTTTTTAGGCTTCACACGTTGTATATTCTCTTCAAAAGGTTAAAAATATTTCTATTAGGGGTCATTCGATACGGAATTTAATAAGCTTTAAAACGGGTATTAAACAAGTTTCTAGATTCTGAAAATTTCCGATGACAGTGTCAAGAAAAACATAAAACAATAATTTAGATAATACTTTAATTGCACTGGCTTCCTCATTTGTTACAAAAACAAAACACTACTGATTTTTTTCCGAAAAATATTATTACGTGATTTAGAATGTCATGCTCAAGTTTCCAATTGCGAAAATTCGGATCACGAAAATTGCGCAAGGAAGCTCGCCCATGAATTTGGAAGTAGGAGCAGCTCATTCCTGCTTTTATTTCAAATTATACACTTTATTTCCGGGAATTTATAGTTTCTCCAAGAAAAGTAACAAGATTTTAGGAAGAAAATATTTTATTACATTATATATATAGTTAAAACATTATCATAAGGACAACCGCAGGATTTCGCCGGGAGCGGGTGCTAATCTAAAAAAATTGCACCCGATCCCAGCGAAATCGCGGTAAAATTTCAGCCATAACCACATCTTAGGACCGTGAGATAGGTGGCTACAATCTGTAACGGAATCAATACGCCGATCCGGCAAAAGTCTTGTGTACCCTGAGGACACGGAGCGACGCGAGGACGACCGCCTTCTATATTTTTCACGCAAGTGTTTTAGTATATTGTTCACACGCAGAGATGATTTTCAGGCTATTAACCAGTAAAATCTTGGCACCTCCAAGAGCGCCGATGATAAGGACGATTGGATTAACAGAATATTTTGCGTACAATCTTCGCAACACCTGTACAAGGTTTCTTTACATCTCTTTCCTTTCATTTCCATATATACATGTGTGCCTGTATGTGAAAAAAAGTTCACATCATAATGTTCCTTGAATATGAAACGCTTATGCTAATAGAGTAATAATTGTTATGATTACAGGATTTTATTAAACGTATTTTTGACAACAATACTGCCATCCTGATAAAGAAACTCTACAAGTGCATTGCTTTCAAAAATGAGTATTTTATTTTGCTGGATTCGTAATCAAAATACGAATTTAACTATGCTAATCATTATTGAATATTGTGATTAAATCTCGAGATAATGATTAGCATAGTGATTGATGGATTTTTGCAAATTAGCATATCTACAGCGATTTTCATAAATTTCTGCTGAAGAAACAATACATCTGCAAAAAATTGAAAATGTGTTTCTTTTTTCATAAGAATGTCTGCCATTCTATAGGCCGGATTCCCAAATATCGAATAGCACGTATGCATGTTAAGATTCTTAATTTATCCGGATTCGTGGGTATCTTTTTTCTTTTTAAAGCAAAATTTATTATAGTTTCTTAATAGTACAGAACATATTAATTACCATACATACTTATAAGAATATAAATAATACATTATTAACCTCTTACAGAGCATTGTAATTGTTTGATGGTATTAGCAAAATGTTTATTCTTAAAAATAATTCGAAAACGTTTCTTTTTAAATTCTAAGAAAATTTGACACGGCTCAGACATATTTACTAAAATGATGCTGTTTTAAATAAAGATAAAAATTGTAATTATTATTATAAAAAAACAAAAATTAATTTTTTAAATTATCATTTTGTAATGCTACACACTTAGAACAGAATTTTTTCTTTAAAATTCGAATTTGTGAACTAAAAAATTAAATTTAAAACCCTTCAAACTTTTAAACGAAATTAAATGGTTTAAGTAAGTAATTAATAATTTGACAAAAAGTATATACACCCACCTATTTTATTGTATGCTCATAGAAATTTTTAAATTAAAATATAGGATTAATATTAATACAAAATTCTTATGATTTATATAGGTTAAATTATCTAAAATAATAGAAAAGAAAAGGAAGGGCAAACTTTTTGACAATTGATAAGTTTTACATCGTAACTTGGAAATTGTTATACAAAATTTTTGTATAGGCAATCAAGATGTTGCATTTTTGTTCTAAGATACCAATTTCTGACGAAAATAGGAATATAATTGTTCAAATATTGTTAATGATCCTGAACATCTAATGATTTTTTTATTAAAAACACCAATCTTATATAAAATACACTAACAAACCATAACAAAAAAATAGTTGTGAGTAAAAACCTCCTTTTCAACCTAATCTTTTCTGTTTTAAATAAACAATTTCCTGTAAAAACGTTAAAGCAATCCAAAATTATTTTAAAAAACTCTAAATCTTGTTCAAATTAATAATTGCCTACCAGTGACTAAAGTTACTTAAAATCTAATGATTTTTTACTACCAATTTTAATTCCCGGAAAAAACACAATTATATTAAAATTCATATTATAGTTTAAAAATTGGTTTCCTTGCTTAAAAGTTTAACTATTCGAGTGAAAGTTTCTTTGAAAATTAAAAAATTTGGTTGACAACTCAAGTATTTGATTGAAAACTGATTTTTCTTTTAGAAAATTTATCTTCTTATCTGAAAATATATATTTATGGCTGAAAATTCATTTTTTTAATGAAAAATATTTTTTTATTGTTAAATTCATCTTTTTTATTTAAAAATTCATATGTTTTACTGAAAATTCTCTTTTTTTGTGTGGAACATTTACATTTTGAATTAAAATATTAACTTATGTGCTATGCATTAATATTTTTGAAGAATCATCATCTTAGTTGAAAACTCATTTCTTCAACTGAAAATAAAACTATTACATTTGTTGTAAAAAAGGATCTGTTTTTTTGATAGAAATTTATTTAAAAAGTCGTTCTTTTATTTAAAAATTACTTTTTGAAATTTAAAGTAGCAGTGTTCCTATTCTCACCAAAATTTATCTTTTTTATAAACAAATTTATTATTTATTTCGGCGAAAACTCATTTTTTTCAAATTTGTATTCCTGGTTTAAAAATTTCACTTTCTTGCTACGAGTTTATTTCATCTGGTTAAAAGCTTAATTATTTTGCAGCAAATTCGTCTTTTTGGCTTGAAAATTTAACATTTTGGATTAGATTTTCTTTCATAATCGCCCGCAAAAGCATTTTTGAATAAAAACTTAACTCTTTTGACGGAAATTTCTCTTTTTGGTTTGAAAATTAGTCTGTTTTGGTCGAGGATTCAAATGATTGGTTGAAAGTTTTAATTGTTGATTTAATTCAATTGCCTTTGATTGAAAATGGAAATATTATTTTGTAGAAATATCAGCTATTAAACTTTTTGTGGAGTATTTATTTTTTTGCTGAAGATTCATCATGTTTGTTAGAAATCATTTACTTAGCTGAAGATTTACCTATTTTGATGAAAATTGTTTTTTTTTAGTTCGAAATTAATTTTTTTAATTGAAAATGTAACTATTCTATTTTTTCTTCAAAATTGATTTTTTTAGATTAAAACTCGTGTGTTTTGTTAAAAAATCGTCTTTCTTCGGTTGAAAATTTATATTTTTAATTTGTAAAAATTCAACATTATTGACGAAAGCTTCTATTATTGATTAGAAAATAATTCTTTTTTGTTTGATGATTCAAATAATTGGTTAAAAATTCGTATTTTTTGGAATAATTCAACTGCTTCATATTAAAAATTAAAATGGTGTAAATATAAACTTTAAATAATTTTGTTGAAAATTCATTTTTTTGGAAATTAAATTATTTTAAAATTTTTGATTTTTTTTTGCTTAACAACTAACTGTTATAACTAAAAATTCAAATCTTCAATTTTTGGTTCAAAGCCTATATGTTTGAAAATTCTGTTTATCTGTTGCCACTAAAAGTATTTTATATACATTTAAAAACTTAGATTGTTTTTATATCTAATTAAAAAATCTATAACGGTCCGGGAAAATAAAAATTTATTAGAGAATTTCGGAATTGGGTTTCTGTAGCAACCCTGTTAAAGTAAAAATTAATTTTAATTTAGAATAATATTAATTAGCATTAATTTTAAGTTCAATGTCCCAAATAATTTACTTCCGCAACGAACAATGGACCTCTTAACAAGACAGTCTTTTTACGATCTGCTGGTTAAGAATTCTGTGTTTGTACTCGTACGCATTGAAGGATTCCGTCACTTTCTTACATAAGTAAGAATGTATAATCAGATAAAATTCGTTGCGGTTATGGCAATTTGTCCAAAACTTGCTCTCATCATTACTTTTAGGTTAATTTTTTTTATTTGTAATATTTTACGCAATAAACGAGTGTATACTATATAGTGTATACCCATATGCATTACCGTAGCCGGTGACCAATATAGAGTCCCTACCTCATCTCACTGATGTGATTTAATTAAAAATTTTACTTTTGGTAGAAAATTAATATTTTGGTTTAAAAATTCATCCTTTTTAGTTGAAACTTCAACTTTTTAGTTCAGAACTCTTGAATTTTATTAAAACTTTGTATTTCTAGTAGTAAATAAACCTTTTTTTTTAAATCATATATTTTAGTTGAACAATTAAGTTTTTGGTTGTGAATTCTTGAATTTATTACAAAAAAATTTTATTTAGTAGAAAATTAATCTTTTTGTTTAAAGATTCATTTTTCTGGGTAAAAATTTATGTTTTTTATTTGCAACTTCAAATTTTTAGTTCAGAACTCTTGAATTTTATTAGAAATTAGTATTTTTGGTAGTAAATTAATCTTTTTGTTTAAAAATTCATCTTTTTGGTCAAAATTTAATTTTTTGCATCCCGGTGCAACTTAATAAAAGGCCTGTATGAGAAAAATTGGATAAGAGTTAACGGGTGACCACCAAGGCGCAATTGCGGCGCTGATTACATTCAGAGTCGACTTGCTACGATGTGCATGATAAAAATCAGAAAAGTGATATTTTTCGGTAGTCCTAATATGCTTTTCGTCATTGTTTGCAGGTCGAATAAAGTTGAGTAGTTTTAGCATCAAATGACGAAAAATAAAGGACAAAATATTGTACAAATTTTAAAACAAATGAGAATGAGATTAAAGAAATTTAAAATGGCGGGAAATTAAAAAGAAATTAATCAAATGAGTTGTAAAAGTATGAATTTTGTTAGTATTAATTATTGTGCTATTATTATAAACATTATTGATCATTTTCAACAAATTCTGTGAGGTATGCAGATAAGTGAAAGAAGTAAATAAAAATAAAAAGAATTTTTTGTGGTTTTCGTTTAGGAAATATGGAACTAGTTTTACATTGATAAATATATAAAGATTTTTTTATTTATGAAATAAACCAAACAGTTTAAATTTCATAGAAAAATGCTCAACATCAACAATATTTACATTTTATCCAATTTTTTAAATAAATTTTGTCTAATTTCCCGCCGTTTCAAGTTTCTTCAATCTGATATATTTGCAAATCTTTAGACTATTTTGTCCTTTATTTTCCATCTGAGATGTTAAAACTATTTAAATGTATTTTTCGAGAAAACCCGAAGAGAAGAACAGTAGAACTGTTAAAAAATATCACTTTTCTCATTTTCACCATTTTCACACCTCTATTTCTAACGTTTAGAGATAGAAAGAGACGGTCGCTCGACTTCGAAACAGTATATTTTTGCATTCTTTATCATAAAATGATGTGCATAAACGTAGTTTATTGTCTTCTAATACATTTTTTAAAGTCTTAGACCGATATGTAACTCACAAAAAAGTTCTTAGGTTTAAAAAAAAATCTGAAAAATTAAAATTTGAGGTTGTTAATGTAGATGTCTGACACGTGCCCAACTCGCCTTATTTATTTTTTTATTATTATTACACCATTGAGCCGTTTCCCTTTCAGGGTAGGCGCGACTCACTCGGTGGGGAAGGGAGTAGTGTGAGAAAGGGGTTATAGAATTTTTAGATTGATCTAGAATTCTCGTGTTATTTTTTTCGCGATCATTATCGGAATAAATAACCACTTCGTAATCATAATGAAGTACTGAGAGAATATTTTTTTACTCCCAGGGTTTATTCGTGGACCGCGTGGACCCGGTATAACCAAATTACAGGTGTACGATGAGTCGCCTTATAGAGCTTCGTCTAGTGGCCGCCAGAATTCGCGTTTTCGCCGATGAAATTGACAGCTGAGTCCTGTGGTACAAGTGCTCTACAGAGGCAGGTTCATATTTAGTTGTAATTCATTTTTTCGCTTTATTATTACTAAATGGAGTACATTAACGTAGTTTTCTATCGGCCCTTGCATTTCTCAAAGTGTGAGGCCGATATTTTATGCATGAAAAGAGTTCGAACATTGAAAAAATTTCGAGGTTCAGAAAAAAGATAAGCAAAAGGCTCCCGTTCGGAAATAATTTTTAGTGAATTTCCTTCCCAAATTTAATACTTTAACGTACTTTATTGTACTCTAATACATTTCCCAAAGTTTCAGCTCGATATTTTATTTTTTTTTGTAAAGTTCTCATGTTCAAAAAAATTAATCAATGTACTGAAAAAGTGATGTCAGTAATATAGATATTTCGCTGTGTCACATGCATTTAACCAAAAAATATTTACAAGTTTGTTATAAACTCTGATTATAAAAATATATTAAAAATAAAATAATAAAATTTTTGGAAGTAGGACACAAGATACAATAATATTTTATTTAACAACATTTTCGCCTAAAACTAAAAAACTAAATTTATGAAAAAACGACACAAGTTGCAATAAAGTGTTTAGTAATAATTTTTATCGTGATAGAATGCGCATTTTTTAATGATAAAAAAAATACAGTAAAAATACTTTTCTTCCGATACTAATGCATATTATAAATGGTATTATTATCAATTTGTTAAAATGATATACATTTTTAAAAGTGGCTAAGAATAAAATTTAATGCAAAATAAGAAATAAATATTAAAATAATCGTGAAAAATGAAATTTGTACATTATTTTATAATATCTGAATGAGCGCAGTACCAAACAGAGGAGCAAAAATAAATATAATATACATTTGATATATTAGAGTTGACCATATTCTAGAAAAGTTCGCATTTTTATCGAAATTATGTACGAAGGTTGAGACACGTCATGAGAATGTGTTCGTTAAAGCTGAAGGAGCTTTAACAAAAGAGAATTTACAATCACGAAATTACATTAGTCGATGCTTTGACCTTTAATTTTAAAAGGCTTGCGCACAAATGCGGAGTAAATAAAAATATCGAGCACGTAGCGTAAGGTGCATCCATTCTCGAACGCGAAGCGCGAGACAAATATACCATCGAGCGTCCGGCGCGAGAACCAACAGTCGCGCGCTCTAATAATCGGCTTCATGGCCCAGAAAAAACAGAAGATAAACTTTAAATCAATTTCCAATAAAAGAATCGCTGCACAGTTGATAATTCCTATTTTTAAATTTAGGACCTGCACCCATAGTTCAAATCCTTATGGTAGTGAATGTACGTTTCTGCTTACGTTTTATTGTTATTAAACTTTCGGACACAATAACAGTAATGTTCAATTCGCAACGTATTATTGAGGTATATTGCGTAAATTCAATTTGAGCAATTATTTGTTTCAAAATCGTCGGCGCTTTTGATGCATCACGCCTTCTCTTAGCATCCACAGAAAAACTCGAGACACAAACTTCTTTCACAAATGTTTCAAGTAATATTAAATCATCTGAAATTTGTCTTGATAAGCAAAAACTTGCTGGAGCCACTAAGTGCTCTTGAATTAAATACTAATTATAACAGAAGTAGTTTATGGAATGTCCTTTACAACTCTCTCTTCACTTCAAGTATACATTAAAATCACCTCTCGTGATAGCTTTAAACAATTTATTACTCATGAACATTCATCTGAACTGTTTCTTGTAGCTCTAGAGTTTAAGGATGGACGCAATAAACCACCATAAGCAATGTTAATGGCATCACAAATTTTTATTAACCGATTTTTATATGATATAAGGATAAAGTTATAAGAATACTTACCATCAGTGCCGAAAATGCACTAACATTTTGATTTATTTATGATATATTTATTACTAATGAACATTTATCTAAACTGTTTCTTATAGTTCTACATTAGAAGAATGAAGACACCATAGCACCTGCAGTAAATCTAATGACTTCAACAATGTTATGAATAATGTTTTTTTATGATATATAGATGAAGGTTAAATATGCTTACTATCAGTGCCAAATATGTATTAATATTTTGATTACCAAAAAATATTATAATACAAAAAATACAAATGTATTTCAAATGTATTACTAATTCGATCAGGTGTCTTCTTATTATTATTGTAAATAATATTATTTAAATATTATGAAGATTGCAAAAAACATATATTTTTCACTGAAATAGTCTTTGATGTCTAAAAAACCTGATAGAGATAAGAAAATCTTGGAAAATAAGGAGGAATTTCACAGAATAATGTAATGATAAAATTTGTTGCAGGAAATTTTTTAGAGGGATAAAGTTTTATTCAGACAACTTCGCGTTTTTCAAAACATATGTGTTTTCATGGAAAAACAAAAAACCGATATTTCGTTAAAGTTTATCCTGTGAAGGTAATTTTTGTTGCAGTGAATCTTTCATCGGAAATCGATGTAAAGTTTATCTTCTGTTTTTTCTGTGTTAGTATATAACAAGAGATATAAATCTATTAAAGTCTCACCCAGAAATTATGAATTTTATTAACAACTTTTTCATTAAAATTGGAAATAGAGATCTGAAAAAGGAGAGGGGTTATGGAGGTAAACTCGAGCTCTTTTCTAGGTAGACAAGTTACTAACAATTGCTATTTTTGGCAACCAGATGACTAATTGAGGGCCCGGATTAATAAACTTGTTACAACTTTCTCGCGCCTAAAATGTGGCGGGTTCTTTGATCCGGGACCTTAATTTTTGGACTTGATCCTGAAAATGTTATATGTTAATATTTTCCAAACATTCTAACAGTACGGAACTTTTTTAGACAAAATAAGAAACTTTTTTAGTCTTCCCCGGCTGCTATTTTACTTTTGAAATAAAAAGAAAATTTTCCAAAAGATTTTTAAAACAATTTACCGAAAAATTATAAAAAATTCATCAAATTAAACTATTGGGTACCATATCTTGTTAGCAACTTTTTTTAAACAAATCCCGGCCTTTCATAGTTATTAGCTTCCATCAGAGCGTTTTGTGCACTCTTGGCGTCCTTGAGCAGAATAAAAGCAGACAAGGTCGTGCAGTGCCCAGTATTTGATTACTTCTACATTCACATTCTCACAATAAATTTTCTCACACTCTAGAATAGTATAAAAGAGATGCTGATAAGGCAAGTGAAAGGAGTTTAAGTTGCAAAAACTACAACAGCTGAATCCTTCCCCATATTATGATGTATTCACATTTGTATATGTTGTGCTTTATGTTACAGTACAGAACTAGATGCCCAACATTTTTTCGGAAATGGGCTTTATTGCGAAAAAACCTCTTAAAAAATCTGTCCGCTGTGCGGGCACATACTAATCGCGCGGCTCACCCGTGTCTCGCTTCACTGCGCTTGTTTGAGCGCGCCTATGGTGCGCGACTGTTGACGCTGGCTTTTCGCGCTATATAATATATTTATCTCACGCTACGCGCTCGATCTTTGTATTTCCCCCAAAGGGGCTTGGATGGTAAGCATGCAAAAGTTGCCCCTCAAAATGACAACTAAAAATTTTAATTTTTAGGCAATTATGGATAAGGAAAATAAAATAAAAAAGTAATTTTTCTCGAAAACTACTTAACCTATTCTGATGATCGAAATATATGTTATATTCACCCGTAAGACTAATAAGAGAAAAAAATTATGAAATTTTCAAAATAAAATATAGGGGCAAAAAAATGTTTAAAAAACTGTCAACATTTTGTTGAGGTTATGTTTCAAAGATACACGTTTAGTTTTTTTTTGGGAAAAACTCATTTATTGTCTACTTCAATATATATTGTACCTAAATTTTTCATAGGGGTACTTCATGGCTTAAAAGAACAAAATCTGGCGCAGTGCGCCGTGCGTGTATTGCGTATAGCGCATAACATGACCTCGAGTAAATAAATGTTTAAAAAATTTTCAATATTTTTTCAGAGGTTTTGTTTTAGAGATACACTATAAAGAGTATAGAGATATAGTATATAGCACAGCCTACGATTCCAACCCGGATTCTGTGATACTATTATTCTGATTCCGTTTTTCACTTGTTTCGAGGTGATTGTCAAATGTTCCCATATCACCATACTACCTATCAGTACACTAACTTTATGATTCCGCGATTCACTTGCTTCGAACAGATCTTTAAATATTCTCATGGCATCTTCTGGATCCGCCATTCACTTGTTTTGAGATGATTCTCAAACGTTTCCGCCACATCTTAATGATTCTCAGTATAGGAGCTGTCCATAAATTACGTAACGCGTTTTTCTTTCGTTTATATCGTTGTATCTCTTTTGGCTGCGAGGCAATTTCATTCCTGTCTTTGTTTAAACAAAATAAAAACGCGCTACGTAATTTATGGACAGCCCCATATTACTTTGGGCTCAGAATGTTAGTGTACTCACAAGCAGTATGATGATGGGAACATATTTGACAATCACCTCTAAACAAGTGAATAACGGAATCAGAAGAATAGTGTCACACAAGCCGGGTTGTAAAACTTGTAACGAATTCTTTGCCCAAAATTTAAAAAAATACGAATTTCGAAAATCTGAAACATGTGCTGGTTTTTCCAAGGCTAGCCGAAAAAATAACTCTTGTTATCAATTTTTAATGTCATTGATATTTTCGTTTTGTAGAGCCGTTTTGTAGAGCCGTAAAATAGCCGTAAA
>JAAAKG020012871.1:6162-20867 GCA_010014905.2 Druon quercuslanigerum | reverse complement strand
CGAGCGTAAAGCGTAAGGCAAATGTGTTCGAGCGCGTAGCGCGAGGTGAATACACTATCGAGCGCGAAGCGCGAGATCCAATAGGTGCGCGCCTCAGGCGCGCTCAAACTTGCGAGCGAAGCGAGCCGCGCGCGATGAGAATGTGCCTGCGAAGCGAGCAGATTTTTTTTTAATTAGGAATGCAACTGACAACAGGGCTTTCGAGCCCTAACCAAAAAAAGAATCAATAAAATTGCGTTATTCAAACAAAATTAAAAAAAAAGGGGTTACACAGACCCCTTATATATTTTGAACCATTTTCCAAAATTTCAGCACAATTTATTAACTTTTAGGATTCCGTCATACTTTTTTCCCAAGGAGAGCCAGTGAGGTCAAATGAGTAGAGGGGGAGAAGGAAAAATGATAGAAAATAAGTGGAGGGAAAGCAGGAGAAATAATGGAAGGGAAAGTAGGGGAAATGGGAGGCGAGTAGGAGGAATTAAGAAGGGGAAGTAGGAGAAGTCTAACTGATGGCTGGGGAAAGGAAGTAGGGGAAGGGTATATTAGACGAAGAAGCGAAAAGAGGGGGAAATAGAGAAGGAAGATGGTTGGGGATGGGAACGGAGACAGAAGTCAGGGTTAGGGAAGTAGGTAAATTTAGTGTGAGTATTGGGAGGAGAGTATTGTGAGGTAAGTATTGGGAGTTGAGTATTGGGATGTGACTATTGGGATGAGAGTATTGTGAGGAGAGTATCGGGAGGTGAGCATTGGGACGGGAGTATCGGGATTTTAGTATTTCGAGGTGAGTATCGGGAAGCGAGTATTAGGAGCTAAATAGTGGAATGTGATTATTGTGAGGCGAGTATTGGGATGAGAGTATTAGGAGATGGGTATCGGGAGGTGAGTATTCTGAGGTGAGTATTGTGAGATGATAACTGGCATGATAGTATTCTGAGGTGAGTATTGGGATTAGAGTATTTGGAGGTAAGTATCGGGAGTCGATTATTGGGTGGTGAGTATTGTGAGCTGAGTATTTGGAGTTGAGTATCGGGAAACGAGTATTGGAAGGTGATTATTCTGAGGTGAGTATCGGGAGGCGAGTATTACGAGGTGAATATTTGGAGGTAAGTATTCTGAGGTGACGATTGTGAGGTGAGTATTGAGATGTTAGTATTGTGATGTGAGTTCGGGAGCTGAGAATTTGGAGTTAAGTATCGGGAAGCGAGGATTGGGAGGTGAGTATTGCGAGTTGAGTATTGTGAGGTGAGTATAAGGACGTGAGTATTTGGAGGTGGGTATCGGGAGGCAAGTATTATGGGGTGAATATTTGGAGGTGAGTATCGGGAGGCGAGTATTGTGATGTGAGAATTTGGAGGTGAATATTCGGAGGTAAGTATTCTGAGGTGAGTATTCTGAGTTGATGATTGTGAGGTGAGTATTGAGATGTTAGTATTGTGATGTGAGTTCGGGAGGTGAGAATTTTGAGTTAAGTATCGGGAAGCGAGGATTGGGAGGTGAGTATTGCGAGTTGAGTATTGTGAGGCGAGTATAAGGACGTGAGTATTTGGAGGTGGGTATCGGGAGGCAAGTATTATGGGGTGAATATTTGGAGGTGAGTATCGGGAGGCGAGTATTGTGATGTGAGAATTTGGAGGTGAATATTCGGAGGTAAGTATTCTGAGGTGAGTATTCTGAGTTGATGATTGTGAGGTGAGTATTGAGATGTTAGTATTGTGATGTGAGTTCGGGAGGTGAGAATTTGGAGTTGAGTATCGGGAAGCGAGGATTGGGAGATGATTATTCTGAGGTGAGTATTGCGAGTTGAGTATTGTGAGGCGAGTATAAGGATGTGAGTATTTGGAGGTGGGTATCGGGAGGCAAGTATTATGAGGTGAATATTTGGAGGTGAGTATCGGGAGGCGAGTATTGTGAGGTGAGTATTTGGAGGTGAATATTCAGAGGTAAGTATTTTCAAGTGAGTATTCTGAGGTGACGATTGTGAGGTGAGTATTGAGATATAAGTATTGCAATGTGAGTATCGGGAGGTGATCATTAGGAGATGAGTATTGGGATGTGAGTATTGGGATGTGAGTATTGGGATGTGAGTATTGGGATGTGAGTATTTCAGAAGCAAGTTTGACTGACTAATTAATGTTTCAATTGTCTACGAAATTAATACTTAATAGGCCATCGTCTCACATTTTACTGTGCAAAGCTAAAAAAGGAAGGAAGGAAGGGAGGTAATTTTAGTTCTATCCATCAATATCCCTCAAGTAATCAATTTGTGGACGCAAAGGTCGACTAATCGGAATACCTTTGACACCAGAAGTAGGTGTCGTGGGGTGCGTGTCGAGAGTGAATTGCCTAGGTCGCGCAACTGCCGGTTCGTTCAGAAGCTGTGAACTGGTCAAGGACACGTTTATACTGCTTGGCTGCCTGGTGCGTATTGATCGAGTACGTACGTCGTAAAGCCGGTTGCGGCTTAGCTTCGCCCCCACCCCCACCCCCTATCACCATAAACTACGGACGCTACCAATTTTGGGCTATTTTTGACCTCCCCCTGAAAGTAACCTAGCCGTCGGCGAAACACGGATTCCATTTTTATTCTCCCTTTTTTCCACTTTATAGTGAGTTCAATTCCAAATAAAAATTTTTTAAATAATAAGAAGTAACTTATAAAAATAATATTTAGGCAAAAGTTTTTAAAATTGTTAAAAAAAATTGTTTAAGCAATAAAGAAACAAAAGGGTTTATTAAAATCTTTTATAAATCAGATAAAAAATTTCAGATTTGTCCAAAAGGACTAATTTTCAAGGAAACAGTTAAATTTTCGACCAAAAATATGACTTTTTAAAAAAGTTGTTAAATTTAAGAAAATATTTATATTTTTAACAATAGAGTTCAACATTCAGATTGATGAACATTCAAACCAAAAATACGATTTTTTGACTAAGAAAATTTATTTTCTACGAAAAAGATTAATTTACAATTTAATAAATCAAACAAATTTTTAACAAAATAAATGAATCATCATTATCCATAATAATTTAATTTTTAACTGAATAGTATAAATTTGAAGGAAAAAGACGAATTTTCTATCAAAAAGGGGAATTTTTAACCAATAAATGGATTTTCAACTAAAAAGGATACACTTTTAACCAAGAGTTGAAGTTTTTACGAAAAAAGAATAATTAGAAACGAAAAATATAATAGTGAACATTTAAACCTACAAACATTTTTATTTAAAATCCACAAGTATAACTTAATCAAAAGATACGAATTTTTATCAAGAAAAAAACAATTTCAACCTAAAAATATAATTTTTACCCAAAAACAGAAGTTAGATTTTTGAGTAAAAAATTATTTATAAAAAAAAAGAATAATAATTTGAAAAAAAAGAGTTTAACATTCAATTCAATTGGTGATTATTCAAGAGAAGAAGATTAATTTTCTACTAAAAGAGATCAATATACAATTAAATATATGAAACAAATTTTTAACAAAAAATACGAGTTATCTACCAAAAAGACCAGGTTTTAGCTGCAAACATGGATTTTCAACCAAAGAGATAAATTTTACACCAAAAACAATTATTTTTAAAAAAAAGAGTTGAATTTTTTTCCCAAAAAGATTCATTCTCAACGAAAAATATAATAGCTGATATTTCAATCCAAACACATTTTTATTTAAAATCCAAAATAGTTTAAATTAATCAAAAGATACGGATTCTCAACAAGAAAAAAAAACATTTCTAATAAAAATATAAGTTTTCACAAAAAAAATTCAGGTTAAATTTTTAAATTAAATAATTAATTATCAACAGAAAAAAACAAAAAGAAACAATTGTCCACTAAAATTATGAATCGCTAGCAAAAAAAAAAGGAATTTTCACAGCAAAATTGAAGATTCAGTGAAATAGTTAAATTGTTAAATCAAAAATATGTTTTTTAAACATAAATATTCATTGACATCCAAAAAAGACAAAATTTCAACTAAGTATGCACATTTTCAACAAAAAAGGTAAATTTTCATAAAAAATGAAAACTTTAAATTTTCAAGTGAAATAATTAATTCTCAACCAAAAAAAAAAAAAAAGAAAAAAAAGAAAGAATTTTGAAGAAAATAGTTCAGTTTTCTACCAAATAGATGAATTTTCAACTAAAATGATTAATCGTTAGCAAAAAAAAAATAATTAAAAAAAATTCAACATTCAGTGAAATAGTTGAATTGTTAAATCAAAAAGATGTTTTTTAACCATAAATATTCATTGACAGTCAAAAAAGACGAAATTGCAACTAAATATTTGAATTTTCAACAAAAAAGGTAAATTTTCATAAAAAATAGAATATTTAAACTTTCAACCAGAAATGGAACGAATTTCCAACCAAATAGTTCAATTTTTAACTAAAAGGATTAATTTTCAACCTAAAAAATGGCAGACACTTTTTCTGTGAAAATTCACTTGGAATATTTAATATCAGATCTACAAAAAAATTCTGGTAATTTAAGTTCAATTTTGCAGAATCTTGCATTAAACGAAACGCTAAAAAACACTAAAGTGTAATTACAATATTTTACTACACCCCAAGTACAATTTAAGAAAAGTTTCGGGGGTTGCCTCGCACTGGAATTATTCTAAAATCCAATTTCAATGCATAATATTGTGCCATATACTTGAGTGAGTACTCGCGCACTACGGCCCTTCCGCGGCGAGAGAAAATGCGTAGGCCGCACGGTAATGACGATTCGGAATCTTGTTACATTATATTAAATTAAAGTAAATAGGAAAAGAAATGGAAAAAAGAAACTAACTATTTGACAGAGGATAATAATAAGTATTTATTAAATAAAAATAATTTAAAAAAAAAACGAGTTTTCAAGTTTATGTTTATATTCCTGGAACTAAAAGTTTGCCTTCAGTTTGACCCCTTACGGCTTATACCAGAGAATCTGGCGCAAGTGTCGTTTTTCTAAATTCTACTCAGCTCCCCGAAGAAGTGTTTATTTCTCCTTTACGAAGGCCTGAGTCTCAAAAGACGATATGAGAGAATGAAGATGAATGAGAAAAAACCGAGCGAAGGGTCTCGGCACTTTTAAGCGCAGTTGTTGCGGAACTGTAACTTTAATCCTTGAACTAAACTGCCTAGTGGAAGTCATACAAAAACAGGTTGCTTTAGCATTTAACTCACTACGTTTAATTATACGTTCTAAATCGAATTAATGCTGAGAACAACTACAGCGAAAACAAGACAAAACGGAGATAAAAGGAGATAAAATTAGAAAATAAATTAGGAACAAAGATGAAAACATCTAGATAATCCAATTATTATTTTTGAACAAACATGGCGCTATTTTTTATCAAAAAATTTCTTTAAATTTAAATATTAAATTAAAAAATTTTAATTTAAATTTCAATTAAATGATTTTTGGGGTTGGAGAAAGTTTTACAAGGAAATTTTACATTTAGAGGTTATTTTTGGGGAGAATATAAAAGTAAAAGGGGATTTTACAATTAGGAAATATTTCCGGGACTGAAGAGAGCTGGAAAAGGGGAGTATACACATAGGCATAATTTTAGGGGCTAAAGAGAGCTGGATTTTACACTCAGGGTGATTTTTGGGGCTGGAGAGAGATATACAAAGGATTTTAATTTTAGGCTGATTTTTGGGAACAATATATTGAAAAAAGTGATTTTAAACTAAGAATTATTTTTGGGGCCAAAGATGATTTTACCCTTAGGAACAATTTGTGGTATGGGAAGACCTGGAAAAGGGGACTTTTCACTTAGGGGTGATTTTTGGGACCAAAAAGAACTGGAAAAGAGGATTTTAAATTTAGGGTGATTGTTGGGGTTTAATTTAAATTTCAATTAATTATTTATTAATTGATTTTAAATTTCTTTCTAAAATTTCTTTAAAAAGTGGCATATTCCCTGGACCATAAACAAGCCTTTTTAAGGACAGCTTGGCATTTTTTTATAATCCGGATTTAATACTTAGGGATGATTTTTTAGGCTAGGATGAGCTGAAAAGGGGGAGTTTACACTTAAGGATTTCTGGGACTTTAGATACTTTGATTTGAACATTTTACTGGACAAGGTAAATTTACACTTGGGGTGATTTTTGGCACTGGGAGAGCTGAACAGGAAGATTTTAAACTTAGGTGTGACTCTTGGGGCTGGGATGGGCTAGAAAACGGGATTTTACACTCAAGGGTAATTTCTGGAGCTTTGGAGAGCTGAACAAGGAAATTTTGCTCAAAGGTCATTTTTGAGGCTGGTGAGAGCTAAAAAGGGAATATGATATTTAATGATGATTTTGGGCTGGAGAGAGCTGGACAAGGGAATTTTACATTACAGGGTGATTTTTGAGGCCTGAGAGAGATGGAAAAGGGGATTTCAAACTTAGGATGATTTTTGGGGCTAGGAAAAGCTGGAAAAAGGGATTTTACACTTATTGTGATTTTTGGAAAAGGAGAGAGCTGGGCAAGGGTATTTTACATTTAGGGGTATTTTTTGGGGCAAAAGAGAGCTGGAAAACGGGATTTCAAAATTAGGATGATTTTTGGGGCCAAAGAGGATTTTACCTTTAGGGACAATTTCTGGTATGGGGAGAACTGGAAAAGGGGACTTTACACTTAAGGGTGATTTTTGGGACCAAATAGAGCTGGAAAAGAGGATTTTAAACTAAGGGTGATTTTCGGGGTTGGCAAGAACTAGAAAAGGGGATTTTACACTTAGGGGGATTTTCGGGGTTGGCAAGAACTGGAAAAGGGGAGTATACATTTAGGGATGATTTGAGGGGCTACAGAGAGCCGGAGAAGGGGATTTTAAGCTACGGGTGATTTTCGGGGCTGGAAAGTGCTGGAAAACCGGATTTTAGACTTGGGGTGATTTTTGGGGTTAGAGAAAGCTGTACAAGGAAATTTTACATTTAGGGGTGATTTTTGTGGAGAATGTAAAAGTAAAAGGGGAATATACAATTAAGGGATATTTCCGGGACTGCAGAGAGCTGTAAAGGGGAGTATACACATAGGGATGATTTTAGGGACTAAATTGAGTCGGATTTTACACTTAGGGTGATTTTTGGGACTGGAGAGAGGTGTGCAAGGGATTTTAAATGTAGGCTGATTTTTGGGGACAATATATTGTAAAAAGTGATTTTGAAGTAAGGATGATTTTTGGGGCCAAAGATGATTTTACCCTTAGGGACAATTTCTGGTATGGGGAGAGCTGGGAAAGGGGACTTTACACTTAGGGATGATTTGTTGGACCAAAGAGAGCTGGAAAAGAGAAGTTTACAATTAGGGTGATTTTCGGGCCTGGGGAGAGCTGGAAAAGGGGGTTTTACAACTAAGGACCATTTCTGGGGTTGGGGAGTGCTAGAAAAGGGGATTTTACACTTCGTGGAAATTTCTGGGACTGGCAAGAGCTGGAAAAGGGGACTATACACTTAGAGATGATTTTAGGGGCCAAAGAGAGCTGAAAAAGGGGGGTTCATTCTGAGGCATATTCAAATTCCGATTAAAGTGAAGATATGTAGTTTAATATGAAAATGCAGAATAATACAAAAACTTAAGACTATTTCTTGAAAAATTGTTCATGAAAACTGTATATATGTAAGACCTAATAAAATAAAAAGTGGAAGTTGGTTGCGAAAGAATATAAAATAGCCTTAAGCCATACTACTTTCGTATTCGATTACTCAAGGTTGCAAATATAATTCCGATTTCGAAATTATGTAAGAGTAAAGTAATTTTTAAATTTTGAAAAACTTCAGAGTTTAAAACTATGAAATAACTTACACTTTCGAATTTGATGATGATTTACAATTTCTTTGATTCCAGTAAAATCTACAAATAGTTGTGTAAAAAATCATTTCAATCATTCTTTTTTTTTTTATACACAAAATCTCTAAAAATAAAATATTCGAAACTGGACGGAATATCAAATATCTTCTTCCTTTTGAAAAATTTAATACAAAAATAATTTAAAAGCTTTGCAATTTTGTATTTAAAAACATCTTATCTTTCCCGAATATTTGTGAAAAAAACATTTGACTTTTGAACCCGAGAAAATGAATTTACAATAAAAAAGTTATTTTCAACCAAATAATTGAATTTTCAAAACAAACGAAAAATTATTTTCAATCATACAGTTCTATTTATAACTAAATACTTTTAAGCAAGAGATTATTTTTAAAAAATTTGAATTTTTTATCAATTAATTGATTTTTTGACCTACAAAAATAATTTTACCAACCAAAGATAAATTTTTAATTTTTAAGCAAAAAAACGGATTTTTTTACCAAACTGTTACATTTTCAATCCGAAAATACGAATTTCCACAAAAAGTTCATATTTAAATAAATAGTTAAATATTTTCCACAAAAAAACGAATTGTTTATAAAACAGTTTGAACAAAATAGCTGAATCCTCAACGAAAAAAGAATTTTTAACCCCAAAATATAAAGTTTCAACAAAAAAAGTTATTTTCCGTTGAATAGTTGAACTTCCTACAAAAATAGTTGAATTTTTAACCTAAAAAAAAATCAATTTTCCAACACGAACAAAATACATTAATTTTCCAAAAAATTTGAATTTCCTACCGAAATAGTTGAATTTTTAACTATTCTAAACAAAAAATGTAATAGTTCTCACTTAAACTAAAAAAAAATATTTGAATTTAAAACAAAAAACAATAGAATTCAACAAACAATTGAATTTTTAACCTGAAAATACAAATTTTCAACAAAAATGTCACTATTCAATAAAACAGTCTAATTTTAAAACAAGAAGATTAACTTTCAATTTAAAAAATTAATTTTTTGCAAAATAGTTGAAATTTGAACCAAGCAGTTGAATAGTTAACCAAAAAAGATTACTTTTTAGGAAAATAGTTGAATTTTCAGAAAAATAGTTCAAAAATAGTTAATTTTCCCTCCACAAGTGATGAATTCGGAACCAAAAATATAACAGTAAACTTTAAAGTTAAAGAAATTAACTTTCAACTAAAAAATATGACTTTTGAACAAAACAAAATTAATTTCCAATCCAAATGACGAATCTTTGAACCAAAAATATGGATATTCAACAAAAAAGTAGAATTTTCGACTAAAAAATGATTTATTGACAAAAAAGGTCAAAGAATCAACCACATAGTAAATTAAGAAAAAAAAGAATACCAAGACAAAACTATAATAGTAGACTTTAAAATTAAACAGATTTAACTGCCACTTGAAAACTTTTCAATTAAAAAGATTAAACTTTCAATAAAAAAATTTGTTATTAGTTGGAAAAATATATTAAGGTAGTTGTGCCAAAAGTCAGATATCTGAAAAAAAATTCTATGATTGGAAGAATCAAAATTTTATAACTGATGTCATTTGAAAATAAAAAACATTATTTTTGATGAAAAATATTAAAATTAACAAACAAAAATTAATTTAAATCATATATTTCGCAATTAAATTTTTGTTGACATTCGCTTATTACCAATTTTTGAAAAATGATTGCATTTTAATGAATGAAGGCTTATTTTTTGTTGGAAAAACATTTCCTGGAACTCTACTGCTTTAAATTTAAAAAAAAACTAAATAATCTTAAAATATAATTATTTGTAAAAAATTGGTAGAAGCGACAATAAAAAAAAATTCAATTAAAAAAAATCATGGTTAAAATTAATGGCTTTTTTGCGAATTTTAACATTTTTCATAAAAAATAATGTTTTTTTCTTGCAATATACTAACAATCATAATTAAAATTTATACATCCCTTAAAAAAAATTTAGTAATTTTGAAAATGATTTAAATTTTGGAATTTTTGCCTAATCAAAAAAAAAAAAAAACATCTTAAGGATATTTTTAAACCTATTTTATTTCTAATACAAAATGTCGACTGAAATTTCTTAATCTGTTAAAAAAATATAATTTTTACTATTCTTTGAAAATTTTTCAAGTATCTAAAATCATATAAATTTTTAAAATTTCATCGAATTTAAAAACTTCATATAGATATGTAATTTTTAAATCGTTCTTTCATCTGCCAGAAATTTAGAAATCTCTGAAACTGTAAAAAAAAGTTTTTTTTAAACTTAAAAAATGCTCTACATTTGTAAATTGTGTTTGAATTAATCTAATTTAAGAACCTAACGTCCATTTCGGAACTCTAAAAATGTGTGTCGTAGGTTAATTCAGGTAAGTAGTATACCTGCCGGTTCGATGACAGGTGATAATGGTTCGTCTCTGCGCTAAGATAAGATATTCAACAGGGACCTACATTGCCGAACAATTGAAGGGTAGGAATCTACATTAACGACATTATCTGCCGTCGATTAAGTAGGAATCTGAATCATTTTCAGTCAGTCAGAATGTAGGTCCTTCCGCAGCTGAAGTAGAACTCTACATCACCTCTAGTCTGTAAAGTCGAAAAATTTAGATTGCCTTCAGCCGGCAAAGTAGAAAATTAGATTTCCCGCAGTCGGTAAATTAGAAAATTAGATTGCCTTCAGTCGGCACAGTAGAAATTTAGATTGAATTCTGCCGGTAAGGTATAAATTTAGATTGCCTTCAGCAAGTAAAGTAGAAAAAGAAGATTTTGCTTGAAAAGAGGTCAAAAACCCGGAATTCTTTTTAAAAATGGAGGAAAGTGTGCAGTCTGGCTGATCTTCGTTGGTTTCCTATGGATTTTTTTTTGTTTTGTTTGAAAAAGTGATTACTCACCGGTATCTTCGGAGGTGACGGAGGTCTGTTGACTGAGTTGAACGCTAGTCTGTGCGGGCGGCTTCCTGGACGGCGATGTTTTACAAGATGCTGTGGGCGGTTGTTTAAGGGCGCTCGTGGGCACAAGACCCTCAATGGGAGATTCGACCTGACCCGGTGCCGAAGACAACCGCACGAGGGTCCATTCGGCTCCTACGCTACTGGTACTTCCGCTTCCGTTCTCCAGAACCTCGACTTGTTGACCCTTGCTGACTGTCAGCTCCCGGGTGCCGGGCGCTGCCGAGTGATCGGCGACAACCCACGTCATTTCGGCCACTCCGGTCTGGAAAAAAAGACAGTAGCAATTATAGAAGGATTTTTTTCTAAAAAAAAAAAATCAGTTTCATAAAAGGTTTCATTTCCAATTCTATCTACAACTGAAATTAAAATTGCTAATCCACTTCCGTAATCAAGATTTCAAGAACTCAAGAAATTATTAATAAATTTATTAAAGTTCACACTGCAAAACAGTGAAAATGGGCCGATTTTTTTTTTACGTAAATAAGGGAATAAATTATTTTTAAGTAAATTAATGCAGATATTGTATTAGGGCAGTTTGACGGTCCATAAGTCAGATATCTGAAAAAAGCAGTTTTTTTGAGGCCATTCACAAAATACGCTATACGTTTCGGGGGAAGGGGGGGGGATCTGCCAAAGTATTTTGTGAATGGCCCCTATATGATTTTAAGAATCAAAAGATTATAACACTGTCATTTCAAATAAAAAAACAAATATTTTTTATGAAAAATGTTAGCATTCACAAAAAAATATATTAATTTTAACCACGTTTTTTGCAATATAATTTTTTCTAACCGTCGCTTCTCACCAAATTTCGAAGAATTATTACATTTTAATAAATGACGGCTTATTTCTTCCTGGAAAAAATTCTCTACAACTCTACATTTTCCAATTTTAAAAGTAAATTTTTCTATGGATGGTATTATCAGAACAGTTTTTTTTCTTAAGAAAACATTTTTTAAATAAATAATTATATTTTAAGATTTATTTTTATTATTTTCAAAATTGGAAATAGTATAGTTGTAGAGAATGTTTTCTCGGAAAAATAAGCCGTCATTTATTAAAATGCAATCATTTTTTTAAATGGGTAAAAAGCGACGGTCAATTGAAAAAAACATGGTTAAAAATAATGTTTTTTGTTGTTGTGAATTTTAAAATTTTTCATGAAAAATCATTTTGGCACAACTACCTTAAATTCAATATTATAATATTATAAGTACATTTTCAATCAAATTGTTGAACTTTTAACCAAATAGCTGAACTTTCAAATAGAAGAGACGAATTTTTTTTTAATTTCGAAGTTTTAACCGAACAGTTAAATTTTCAGACCAAAAATATAAATTTTCAAATAAAATATTTATATTTAGAACAAAAAAATTTTTTTAGACAAGCAAGAAAAAATGCAAGCGAACAATTCTGGAATTTTTAAACCAAAAAGACAAATTTTCTACGAGACAGTTAAATTTTCAAACTCAAAATAAAAAGTTTCAACAAAAAAGTTCAGTTTCAACAACATAGTAAAAGTTTCTATTAAATTTATGAATTTCCAAGCCAAAAAATATGAATTTTCCAAAAAAAGTTTATTTTTACCCAAAGAGTTCAATTTTTTACCAAAGTATTAAAATTTCAAGTCAAAAAAATTACGCGCGCAGCTCGCTTCGCTCGCAAATTTGAGAACAGCAAAATGGTGATAGTGAATTCTCTTTTGTTAAAGCTCCTTCGGCTTTAACAAACGCTATTAAAAATTTTATTGCAACTTCTGCCGGTTTTCAAAAACTGAATTTGCTTCGATTGATGAGGGGTTGGGGGGGGGGGATTTAGTTTAAACCGAGTTATAGCAGGTTAATGTTTTATTATGCTTTTTATGCTGAGAAGGTCACCAACCTTCAGCAACGTTGTGTTAGATGGAATATACTCGATATAGTTCAATAAAAAATATAATTTTTTTAATTTTATTTATTTTTTTATTAATTTTTTAAATTTATATTCAATTTTTTAAAAAGTAAATTTTTTGAAACCACGCACACAAGATAAAAAAGAAAATAACTAAGCAAAGTTTTGAAGAGAATGTGCCCCCTCACCACACACACACATATTAGTGTACTCTTCTATTAAAAAGAATTAATTTTCAGCCAAAGATGGAAATTTTCAATCCAAAATTATGAATTCTTATCGAAAAATTTGTATGTTAATACTTTAACCAAAACAAATTTTAATTTTTAAAAATTATCATTTTTAATAAAAAAATTAAATCTCTAATAAAAAAGACGACTTTTTAACAAAATAAATATACTTTCAACTAAAATAGACCAACTTTCAACTAAAAATGGAATTATTAAAAGAATCATTTGTAACAAAAAGCTGCATTTTTGAGCCACAATAATGATTTTTCAACCAAGAAGATTAATTTTCAAACAAAAGACGAAGTTTTCACAAAGTAAATAAATTTCTATCCATAAAATAGCATTTAAAACCAAACCAAAGTAATAATAAAACCAAGGATATGAATTTTCAATATAATTTTGCATCTTTCACAACAAAAAAATAAATTATTAATTTTAATTTTTAATTTTTAATTTCATTTTTCATTTGAATTATTAATTATTTAAATTTTCAATTAACATCAATTAATTTCCACCGAAACGACAAATTTTCAATTAAACAGTTGAATACTCAACCAAAATAGAATCATTTTTAATTAACGAAAAATGGAATAGTTAAATTTCTAGTTAAAAAAATGAATTTTTAACAACATAGATCAATTTTCAAACAAAAATATGAATCTTCAACCAACAAATGAATTTTGTAACAATTTATTTTAACACTTCACATAGTAGTTACATTTTCAATAAAATAATCAAAATTTTTCACCTATAAAGACAAATTTTCAACCAATTAGTTCAATTTTTAACAAAAAATGTAAAAGTTGACATTTCAACTAAAAAATATTTTTAATTTTACATAAAAAAACAGAGGAATTAAACCAAAAAAATATGAATTTTCAATTAAGGAGAAAATAAATCTGGTTATTAAAAATTAGACACTGCACTTTAATTGGGTCGTATTATTGTGAACAAAGCTGAAGCGAAATTTCGTTAATAATTATTTTTTATCTTTATTTTTTATCACTTTATTTTTTTATCACTGCTCGATATAAACTGCAATTTTCTCTGCAATGAATAATGCAGATATGCCGTCGGAACACAAAAATAGAAAATGAATTGCTTCCTTTAATTCGCAAACGTCGCTGTTTTTCTTTATATCGGCTAATCTCCACGACAGCATATTTCCCACTGTTTTCCAGATTTTAAACATTTATGAAGGTGATAAGGTCATCTATTTTTGAAGCACCAACAAAGAAACGCAATTTTTCATCATTTTGTGTTTTTAAAATAATCCCAAAATTTTAAAAAACAATGTTTAAAAAAATTATTTGCATTATAATCCAGTCTGTTCATTTTAATTGACAAAATTTTCTCATCTTTGTTTCAGGTCAACTTGGAGCGCAACGAAGTTAATAATGCTCGAATAAAATTTTTAGTTTAGTTTGCAAAGCTTTTACTAAATATTTTAGTTGCTTCACGTTTATAAAAATTATATTTATTTTATTTAATAATATTTAATAAAAATATTATTATATTTATTTATTCATTTTCAACCAAGCAAGATTAAATTTCAACCAAAAAAGATTACTTTTCTACCATAAAAGAGTAGTTTTCTATAAAAACAGATGACTCAACAAAATATTTGAATACTTTTTTAAATAATTAAATTTTAAAAGCTGAATTTTTTCTTAAAACAGAGAAAATAGGACGGTCTAATAAAAAATCTAATAAAAAAAAAAAGTTAAATTTTAAAAAAATAAAAAAATAAATTTTTTAAAAAGAGTTTTTAAGCTAAAAAGTCGAATGTTTTAGAAAACCGTTGATTTGGAAATACGAAAAGATGATT